>APFE030714786.1:11690-35936 GCA_000404065.3 Pinus taeda
TTCTGGCTAGTGTGTTTCTTTTCCAGCTTCAACTGTCCATCTTCCAACACTGATCGTATGAAATGGTACCTGAGCTGTATGTGTTTAGTCATGGAATGAAATGCTGAGTTCTTTGCAAGATGAATGGCACTTTGGCTATCACTGTATAACGTGCCCTTATCATGCTCCTAACCAAATTCACCCATAAACCTTTGTAACCAGATCATTTCTTTACTAGCCTCTGTAGCAGCAACATACTCTGCTTCTGTTGTTGAAAGTGCAACAACACTTTGGATTTTTGAAACCCAACTGACAGGTGTTCCACCAACAGTGAATACATATCCTGTAGTGCTCCTCTTGTTATCTCTGTCACCTGCCATATCTGCATCAACATATCCCTGTAGAGAAATGTTTGAACCACCAAAGCATAATGCTTGATCTGTGGTACCTTTCAAATATCTGAGAATCTATTTCACTGCCATCCAATGTTCCTTTCCTGGATTGTTCATGTACCTGCTTACAACTCCCACTGCATGTGCAATATCAGGCCTTGTGCAGACCATTGCATACATTAAGCTTCCAACTGCTGATGCATATGGAACTTTAGACATATAATCCATGTCTTCTTGGGTCTTTGGGCACATTTCCTTATTAAGTTTGAAATGGCTAGCAAAAGGTGTACTAACTGATTTTGCATTGTGCATGTTAAATCTTTTCAACACCTTTTGTATGTACTCATTCTGAGACAATGCTAATTTATGATTTTTCCTGTCTCTAGTATTCTCATACCAAGGATTTGTTTTGCAGCTCCCAAATCCTTCATTGCAAATGAATTTGCCAATTTTCTTTTGAGCACATTTATTTCCTGCATGTTAGATCCTCCAACAAGCATGTCATCTACATACAATAACAATATAATATAACTTCCATCATTTTGCTTTTTCAGATAAACACAATGATCAGAGTGACATCTAGTATAACCTTGTTCAGACATAAACTTGTAAAATTTTAGATACCACTACCTTGGAGCCTGTTTTAAGCCATACAAGCTCTTCTTCAACCTGCACACTAGTTTCTGCTTCCCTTTTACCTCACATCCTTGTGGCTACTACATATATATCTCTTCCTCCAAATCCCCATGGACAAAGGTTGTCTTTACATCTAACTGCTCAAGATGCAAATCTTCAACTGCTACTAGACTTAAAATAGTTATGATTGAAGTCATTTTAATAATAGGAGAAAAAATTTCATCAAAATCAATGCCTTTCTTCTGTGCAAACCCCTTCACCACAAGTCTAGCTTTGTACCTTTTTCTACATCCATATTCTTCCTTCAACTTATAAACCCATATATTCTATAATGTTGTTTTTTTTTTTCTCAGTAAAACTACGCTATTATAGTATGTACAGTGAAACTTTTATAGACATGAAATCATTGTGTCCATGGCCAACTGTGGAAATTTGGACTCAGGTTACCCATCACAACAAAACAATGCCCACACCGGGGCTTCGCACCTAGACTTGAGCTAATCATGAAGGGACAAAATGACCAGACTAGACGAATTAGTCCCACGTAGGGGCACAAAATCTGAACAGTACTGCCGTCACAGGGGCGCTGAAACAAAACAGGACTGCCCACGCAGGGGCCTCATATGACTCACGACAATTTTCCTGATAGGCAATGCAAAAACCAACAAAAGAAAGCAGAAGCTTTGGATATGAAACTAGAAAGTTACGAACAGAGCCATGAACCTTGAGAGAACCTGACCAGAGCAGGATGCCGAGGATATGAGCCAGCTGAGTGCTACTCCGAGGGCTTTTCCTCGACCACCCTACACCATCTATATTTCTCTCGCATCGCTTCCCATTCGTCCTCATTGTCCTCCTTGGAAGTCGTTGCTTTCTGGTTTTGAGGGCTGCTAGGGGCTTGATCAAGTACCTCCTCCGGTTTCTTCCCCTCCTCCACTGAGCTTCCACCTGGGGCTTTCTCCTATCTCCTTGAATCTCTTTCATCTTCCTGGGGCTCCTCGATGAACAAAACCGAGACATGTGCATTGATATGAGGTTTGTCCATCGAGCTGCCAAATGTGAAGATGGCTGAGCCAAATGCAGGTGCAGGGGCTGGTTCCTGATTAGAGCCCCCCACCTCCAGAAATTGACTAACTTGGATGGGGTTGGCTTGAACCCCTTCGTGGCAGCGACAACGATATTAGGGAAGGCAAGGCCTTGAGGATGGAGGACGAGACGACCTTCCTCACGCAGGTCCTCTCCTTCGAACCATCCTTGCAGGAGCAACGGGCCCGAGTTGAATTGCAGGCTCAGGGCGGAAGCACGGTAGGAGACTGCCCCGAACCAAAATTGCAGACTTGTAGTGCAAGTACCCATCAGCTGAACGTAGCCACAATCCCACTAAATGCAAACCTCCCTCAACTGACAGTAAACGCCATGCCCCTGAGCGCAGATGCTCCACTAGAACAGAGCGCAGATGCTTTCCTTTTGAAGCCGAGTCCTGTGGAGTGTATCGGGGCACAGCATAATGAACCCTGTGGCCCGGATCAACACACAATTTAAAAACACCTTCCCACCCTTGGGTTCTGTCCACCATAACTGCAAATTGCAATATCTCCCGTTCACCCAATGTTGCATTGAATGCAAATTCAGGCGCTCTTTGTACCTATCCTCCATGGTGGCGAGATGATATCAAGTCTTGCATCAGGCACGCGGAGGCACATGGCTGTCATGTGGCCTTGGCATGACACCTGTCCAATCACCCGCATCCGGGGTATTCTATAATGTTGTTTTACCTACACACAACCTGACTCATGACACCCGTCCAATCACCCGCATCCGGGGTATTCTATAATGTTGTTTTACCTACACACAACCTGACTAAATCCCAAGTTTGGCTATGTGCTAAGGAGTCCATCTCTTCTTTCATGGTTTGCTCCCACTTCTTCTTGGTTTCTAACTACACTACTTCTTCATAACATTCTAGTTCACCAAAATAGTCAACAATACATAATATAATGAAGGAGAGTATTGTTCAGGGGGTCTACTTATCCTGGTAGATCTTCTAACACCACTTTCAGGTGTTTGAAGTGCTTGTTGTTGTTGTAGTTGTTGTTCTAGCTGTTGATCATTATGATTTTCAATTGCCATCAATTTTCATATGATACCGTCAAGCACTGTGTATTCTCTGTTTTCTTTTTCATGTTTCTTTTCCTATAGCTAATCCTTATACTAAACCTTTTCATTGAATATAACATCTCTACTCCTAATGATTTTGTGCTTTTAATAATCATAAAAGTAATAACCAAAATCATTAACACCATATCCAATAAAGGTACATTTTTTTTTTTTTTTTTGCTTCAAGCTTTGTTCTATTTTCTTTATTAAAGTGGACAAAGGCTTCACAACCAAAAGTCTTTAAAAAAGAGTAGGTTTACCCTTTTACCTATCCATGCCTCCTCTAGAATACCACTATCCAAGGAACTTGAAGGCCCTCTGTTTATTAGATAAACAATAGTATCTACAGCATCTGCCCAAAATTGTAAAGGCAATCCTGCATGTAATCTCATGCGCCTTGCACGGTCCATGATTGTCCTATTCATACTTTCTGACACATCATTTTCTTGTGGTGTTCTTGGAACTGTCTTCTCTCTACGAATTCCATTCTCTGAACAATACCTATCAAACTCTTTGCTGCAATATTCACCTCCATTGTTTGATTTGAGACACTTCAACCTTTTTCCTATCTCATTTTCAACCAAAGCTTTCCATTCTTGAAAGTATCAAATCCATCAAATTTATTTTGAATACAATAAATCCAAGTTTTTCTAGTTGCATCATCAATAAAAATAACATAATAATGAGAGCCACCAAGAGATGATACTGAGAAGTCCCCATACATCTGTAGGCACAAGCTCTATTTTTTCACTCTTATTTCCTTTCCAAAGTCTAAGGAAATCTGACTCTCTTCTGTTTTCCATAAACACAATTCTCACAGAATTTTAAATCAACATGCTTCAAACCTGGCAACAAATTTCTTGAGTGAAGAATTTGCATCCCCTTCTCACTCATGTGCTCGAGCCTATGATTCCACAATGTCATATCTTCTCCTGTATATGTTAAAGTATCAACAAAATTAGAAATACCATTTCATAAATACAATGTACCAACCTTTCCTCCTTTCACTATTACCAGGGATCCTTTAGTGATATTATAGGTTTTATCTATGAAAGTAGTTATGCAACCTTCACCTCCCATTTTCCCTGTTGAAATCAGATTTTTCTTCAGATCTGGAACATACCTTACCTCCTTCAATAGCCATTGATTTCCATTTTGTTGTTTTATGAAAACTGTACTGATTCCAATGGTTTTACAAGATTTATCATCACCCAATCGAACCTGTCCAAAATCTCCTTGAACATAATCATAAAAATGTTTCCTATTAGGTGTGGCATGGAATGAGGCCCCTGAATATAACACCTAGGCATCAATAATATTTTCTAATGAAAGACTCAAAGCATATTGCAACACATCACATGTTACATTCGCTTCATGCTTAGTTTCTTACTACGCATCTCCTTCTTTTCCCTTTCGAGACTTGCAGTCTTTCTTCAGGTGTCCTTTCTTCCCACATTTCCAACACACTATCCCCGATCTGGAATTGGATCTACCTTTCCTTGACTTACTGTGGTATCTTAGGCTCTTTCCTCTTTCCATTTTTCTTCCCCTAGTCTCTGCAGTCAAAGCATTACCTGATGTCTCACTGGAGCTTTTCCGTTGCATTTCCTTGCTAAGGACTACATCGACAACATCATCAAACTTTAAAGTACTAGATCTAGAGACAAAGTTACTAATGGCCATAACTAAACCATTCCAATTTTTTGGCAATGAGCATAGAAATAACAGAGCCCTAACTTCATCATCAAAAGTTACCCATACAGAACTTAACTGACTTGTAATTGTATTAAAATCATTTAAATGGTCTGCAACAGATCCACCTTCTAACATCTTCATATTAAATAAATGCTTCATAAGAAATACCTTATTTGAGGTCAAAGGTTTTTCAAATAGTTTGTCCAATGTTGACATTAAACCCTCTATTGTCATTTCCTTTGAAATGTTAAATGCTATTGATGCCGCTAGGTACAGCCGTATTGCTCCACATGCCTTCTTGACGAGAATATTCCATTCTATGTCTATCATACTCATCGGCTTCTTTATATTTCCGCTCAATGGTAGGTACAGATCTCTCTGATACAGATAAACTTCCATCTGCATGTTCCACAACTGGTAGTTTTGGCCGTTGAATTTTTTGACCCTAAACCTACCATCTTCTGCCATTGCTCCTACTTAAACCAGGAATCCTTCTCTCCTGCAAGTTTATCAGCGAAATAAACCTTCAGCTATGATACCAGTTGCTAGAAAATTATATATTACAGAGTAATGGAACACATAAAATATTGCAAAAATATAAACATAGAAAACACATAAAACAAGAGAGACATAGATATATGTGTTTCACCCAGTTTGGGCTATGTCCACAGAGAAACAGCCAATCCTTCTTTTTATATTATCCATCAAACTGAAGAGATACAACCTATAGCAGATCCGTTGTAACTCCCACTTCCCTCTCAATCTCCTCTCTCTTCCTCACTCAGAATACAGATCTACATAGACACAATACAATTCCCTCATATATAGTGAGGGGTTGCCTTCTAGGGAAAAAACCCTAAATTAAACATAACTTCTACCATCAGATCATCTAACTAATGAATGGCCCAAATTGACTAGAAATTACTATACTTTTAGAAGGCAATTTTACATCTGTTTTTAGCTTCGGGGGCACTGCCCCCGAACCCCCTTCAGGGGACCGCTGTCCCTTGAACCCTCACGAGGGGGACAAGTCCCCCCCACATGGAGGGGTGTACAATCTTCCTAGGGTATACATATGGCTGAAACCTTTGAATATAGAATATAATCAGGCTCCACACCCAACACTACTGAAGTGGCTTTCTTCTTAGCCTGCAAGACTCTTGGTTCTCCATTGTCATCAACAAACTCAATAGCTTTATCATAGCATTCTACCTTGGTTCTATGAATACAAATAATCTATTCCCAACAACATATTGTATGCTCCCAATGGTAATACATTTATATGTGTTGTGGTAGACATACCATTCAAGTCAAATGCGCAATCTCTTACCTAATG
The DNA here is from genome assembly GCA_000404065.3 of Pinus taeda. NCBI lineage: Eukaryota > Viridiplantae > Streptophyta > Pinopsida > Pinales > Pinaceae > Pinus > Pinus taeda. The sequence goes on from APFE030714786.1 coordinate 17,886, forward strand.
ATCAGCAAGCTTCTCTATACTTACAGTGAATTGCACTAACCAAGACTCTACATGCAATTCCTCACTCAAACCACAGTTATCAACCAAGTTAGGACTAACATAGCTATATTTAGATCTAGGGCCAATAAAAATAGAAATAACTTGGTCACAAAGCTTACTGTCCATCTTAATAATAGATGCTTTGTGTTCTTCCTTTCTATTGTCCACAACCGCATAAATATGAGGAATTCTCTGCCCTACATCCCCAATAGTCTGCACCTCCTGTGCAATATATATCTTAGGCCTACCATCTTGGCGTTGTAGACAATATCTCCTAACGTTCTCCTCTCCACATGTCTAACACTCTAACCGACCAGTGCCCTCACCTCTATGTTGATGCTGCAACCCATGTCCCTATCTAGGTGCATTGAAATTCTATTACGTTGCCACATTTTCTTTCTCATTTGCATGCTGAGGCCTTGTCCTCTTAGGCTGCCATTTACCTTTACCTTTTTCTTTTCCCTTCCATATTTGCTGAGATCCATTCTTACCCTTTGACTGTTCATACAAATGCTTCAATTATCCAATAACTTCCCGAAGTGATTGAGGCTCATCATACTCAATCTGATCTCTAAATGCTAATGGAAAGCCACTAAAAAATCATTGAACTTTAGCCTTCTCATAAGTAAGATATGGTACATACCTGAATATGTCCAAAAAGTTGGTCATGTATTGTTCATCTGTCATTGATCCCATCTTTAGCTCATATAATTCTTTGGCTTTATTGTCGTAATACCTCTCTGACAAGTAATTCTTCCTAAAAATCCTCTTGAACTCCTGCCAACTCAAGTCATTTGTCCTAATGTGTCTGACCCGCTTAACATCTTCCCACTAGATGTATGCTTTACCTTTCATGCTGAAGATAGTTATTATGGCCTTCATGTTATATGTGTACTCATGCAACTCAAATGATTTTTTGATCCTAAGTATCCAAGGCTCTGCATCTTCTGACTTCTTCACATATCCATCAAAAGTGGGTGGTTTTTCTTTGTTGTATTCATCCAGCAAGTATCCCCTATCACTCCTCCTGTAAGGATGATAACGATAATGAACATGATGTCTATTAGAACCAGAAGTAGAATAATACCTATACTCATTACCCCTCCTATCTGGAGTTTCCAAGAACCTGTCATCTCTCACTGTATCAGATCTATCCAGCTAGTGTCTACCAGGAGACCTACTGCCATATTCCCTATTAGTTCTATCCTCCTATCCATGGCTTATTTGAAGATACCATTATCACTGCAAGTTTGAAAAACTCTATAGAAGTATTGACTTAACCTCTTCTTTCTTTTCTTGTGAATGTATGATCTGAACATTATCTTCCTAACAGCTCGTCATCTCTTTCTCAATCTCCTTGGTGTATCTTCCAAATCATAAGTGTGCCCATCACCATGCTTCTCATCTGATGCATAGGGATATTATATGTATTCTATCACCTTGATAGCCATTTGATATTTTTCCTACAATGCATAATATTTCAGATAAACCAAATCACAATAAATCAACGTAGCATAGCATAATTTGGGGAGGATACCTCATATACCAAATCAACAAATCAATGTGATACACATATGACATAATCATAACAATAAATATACATATGAAAATAAATGTATCAACACATAAACATTGTTCTAGTTATGGTCCAGTCATCAATGCAAGGCCATATCAATCATGCATCCTATGAAATCATGCATGCCAACAACCATTACTCCATCGTATACATTTAGACAAGAAACCAACAACATGAATAATCAATGCCTAATCAACTACACCTACTCATAAATGCATGTAGGCAATCATAATCAATCAATTCTTGTAATCAACCTATAATACTAATACATGTAATCAAATCTACAATAATGTAGCCTAACTATTGATGCCTCTAAAATCATTGTATCAACATCAGGGAAAACCTCCTGGTCCGAACCTTAAAAAAGCTCCTTTTCCATTTGGTGTGGTGGCTCTGACTGGATGTAATGGGACCAGTTTCCTAGTGATATATGATTTGATGGGTGATTGGTTTGTAATGGATATGGGAATGATAAGTGCTTTGTTATAAAGTGCAAAATGTACGAATATAACTAATCTATCCCAGGAATTCTTCTAGCAATGCGATTCTTGATTGTTTCTATTGACAAGTGAACATGAAGATGACTTACTGATAAATAAAAGTATGCATTCATATGATAGTTACTTTGTTCAATTAGTTGAACAAAGTAATAATTAAAACATTATCACACTGATCTTAATATATCATTGACATATTTATATGAAAGATGACAATTCAGAAACATTCAAAAGTGAAAAGTTAAAGAATTGTTTTAGGAACATATATATATCAATAATAGCAAAGTTGATAAATGCTAATTCACACAAAGAAATAAAGTGAAAACATAGATAATAGTACCTTATGCATTTGGATCTCCTTTGATGTAAATCATATTCAGATTTTTCCTTCTAATTTGGAAATACTTTCATAGGAAGCAAAAGTGCATATCTCATAAAAGCCTTCTTTAACAAAATTCAGAATTCAAGTCCAACCTTCTATAAAAATAAATATATCAGAAGCATAGTAGTGCAACTTCTGACTTAAGTCTTAATAAAAAATTGAGGACCCTTTCTAAAAACATGAAAGGGTATATAAATACTACAAAAATAACAAACTATGAAAGAAATATGCTATGCATTGGTATAACCAGAACATAAAAATATGGAATTTATCTCGAAATAGCAGTGTTGTAGTCAATTGAAAGGATTCACTATATCGCTTATCTTCTTGTGATTGCAGTTGACAAATGGAAAGCATTGGCTGGACCTCTCGTGGCTGACTAATATGAGAGTGTAACTGAGTTGTAAATGTGGCATCGGCAAGTTCAGGGATCGTGTGGTTGATCGCATCTGTGAGGCGCTTCATCACCATTTGTTGACTATGTGTTTTACAAGGAAAAACCAAGACATTTCCCATGTTAAGCTTTGAATGCCTCTGATCACTTTTTCTCTATGCATCAACTCTTGTTTCCATTGTTGTTCTAACACCTGTGGGAGTTTGCCTGGAGAGCATTCTATTATTAGATTACATAAATACAGACTATTGTTGATTAATTCAATCAAATTATTTGTTGTTGATCTGCATCTGGATGTATCTCTCTCAGCTTTCATTAACTGAGACTCCCATTCGGAAAATATAATTTCTTTATGTGACTCCTGTATCTTTGGTAGGTTGGCATCTTTTCCTTCATTTGAATCTTTCCAAGATAAAAACTTAGTTAAGCTTTCATCTTCCTTTTCGAACTCAAGCCTTGCATCTACTGACTTATCGATCATAGCTGCTGAGATATCACATAAAGGAATAGCCAACGAGATATTATAACACAAAAGGTCCAACTGCCGAGATAGAACCTTGGTCATCTCCAGGGCTTCAATTCTTAATTCTTCTACCTTAGGATATCCTTTGAGTTTCTCTATTTGATCCTTCATTTGAGAGATTTGCTCTTCTTTTGATTTATTTACCTGCTCATTCAATAGATGTAGTTTTCTCAATGCTTGGGATAACTCTTGTTGCTTATGGATGGCCCGTTTATCAATTCTCTGCTTTTCATTAATTAATTGCTCATTCAACTGGTCATTAAGTTGTCTCTATTCCACCAACTATTATTCAAGCTGTTCTATTTTTTGTTGCCATTCTACCAATTGTGCCTCTAGCTGAATGATTGCCTAGTCTTTTTCCTTCAATAAATGATTAACCTCTGAAACCTTATCTATTGTTGCCGCTGTGTATGCTCCAACATATTGAGAAAGTTTAGTTAAATCTTCAGAGGGATTTACTTCCTCCCTCCATACCACATTCATCATTTCCTCTTCTTCCTCTATCTTTTGACTATAGCCCTATGCTTAGGGTTGTAGAAGACATCTAGTGGTGGTATCTCTTCTATATGCAAAACAATTTCATCAGTGGGATTTTCAGGGATGATCTCAATGTCTTTATGAAACTTGGATGGGTTGCTTGTTCCTGTAATCAGAACTGTGTTGACTACTGTTTTTTGTGCTGTAGACACCTGTGGTGTAGTGAAACCTTGGGTGTTCTCTGGATTACTGATAATAGAATCAAAATTTTCCCACTCCTTGATTAACTTAGGGTAAACATTAATGTGTGTATTAAGGGGTTCACTGACTATTACCTGCTTCTGCTCCTATTCTGGTGTCTTCTTCTTTTTAGGAACCTTCTCCATTTTGGGAGCATTCTTAGTGATTTTATGTTCACTGTTCCCTTGTGGTTGAACCATTGAAGTTGTAGCTAATAAATCTAAAGGCAAGGTTTCCAATCTCTGGGCCCTGAGCCTATGGAATTTCTCTATTCCAAATTTAGTGTTAGCCATTTCTTTGACCTGGAAAAATAGTTTTGCTAAAGAAAACAAGTTGTCAAAGCTATCCTCTTCGTGATCAAATCTAGCGATTTTAGCCTGAGAGGTAACATTATAGGCAACCATTTTAGGGTCATATTGCCTTTTTGGAATAGTTGCAAGATTTAACAACTTGATGTTCTTGGTCTATTTCTCTACATGTTTAAAATCATGAAAGGTAAAGGTGCAACACTGAAGCGGAAATGTAGGCCACATGTGTTTCTTGGAATCCCTAAGGGTCTTTGACATTCCTACAACTGTTATCTGATATGCTAATTCTTGGGCCAGTGGTTTATCGGGGATATACAGAGGAAGAACATGAGGATCAATAAGACTACTGAAAAGCCTTATGTACGCAAATTTCTCTTCTCCAAACCAACTACCCACTGTTGTTAGGTCAATTGCTACTTCCTCGGATATCTAGGGGCAGGCTTATTGAATAAGGAGTAATATACAGGAAGAATAAAACCATGACAAATCTTATACAAGTGGTTCTCATAATGGGCCTTCCATAGCTCTTTTCGATAGATGTGAATGGGATTGGGGTCCTCGGGGGTCCATCTCCATCCGAGAATGGGGTATTTGGAATTAAAACAGATGGTGTCCATAATATAGGCACTGAAGTAGAAAGGAGGTATCACCCAAGAAGTCACAAACCTCTTTCTTCTATATTCAAGTATTTCGGTGGCCATTTTATCAAAGATAATATTTGCCCAATCCATAATATAGCCATGAATTGAAACTTCCATTAAAGGAACCAAATCTATAGAGAACTTAGCGGAATTATGGACTTCAAAGAGTTTGCACATCAATGCGCCAACATAACAATAAGGAGAGGCTAATGAATCTAGAAACTACATACCCGATGTCTCGTGCTTGTGTTTGGTTAGGAAGTGTCTCCATTGCCTGATAGGATCTGATTCAATGCCATTTTCCTTCACAAGAGCTTCTAAGAATTCTTTATTATAATACTTATCTAGATTGGGTAAATGATACATTTGTCTGAGATCCTCTACTCTAAATGGCCTAGACACTTTTCCTTCAACTGTACTAAACATCCTGTCTATAGTTGCAATGCTTTCAACAATCCATCTAACCACATCATTATATGGAAAAACTTTGGGATGCGCTACTATTTTGTGTAGGTATGAGCAAGCCAATTCTTTCAATGTATTCTTTGATTTACTTGTAGAATCTGTTGTAGCTTCTTCGAGTTCTTCAGGCTCTTCCACCTCTAGTAAATTATAGATACCCTCCCAACTTGCTTTTCCTAAATCGAGGAAAGTCATATTTGATATCAATACTTTCTTATTTGGCTCTGGTTCCTTAACTATGACAGGGGCCTTGGCTTTCTTCACCTTCTTTCCCATCCTTTTTGGATTCATAAGCTCAGAGAAGCTCTACATAGACAATGGAAAATGGAACAGAGAAATATTTGTGCTAAAAGCTTAATACGAAATGAAAATAGTTAAGGTAATTCACATATGATAAACTAAATGTAATTAAGAATCACCACAGGTGAAATCCTTCAAGGATTCACCCTTAACTGCAAAATTAATAACCATCATAGCCACCAATCATAGTAAATAAATGTCATAATTACTCGTCACATTGGCCATATGCTTAATGATCCTTACGAGTGTGTCTTTAGATTTCCCCAATTAGCAATCAGCAATAAATTACGAATCACAATAGAAAGATTCAATGGGTCAGGCTTAGTGTTTCAGACTAATAGCTCCAATCACAATAAAGGAAAATATAATAAGGCAGGGTATGTTCAGGGAATAGTTTGGTTTATTGCTTTTAAAATTTATATTTGCAAATAATACCTTTTAATTGAGGTTTCCTTGAAATGAGTGCCTTTCTTTATAATATCGCAATCGAGAGATTCAAAGTCATCCTTGCTATGTGTTGTGTGATACCTCTGATTGTTGATTACGATTACATTATCGGATCAGAGGTTTTAATGAGGACCTTTTTTGAGTGCATCCTTTTATCATTGTGATATGTGATCTTTGATCACTTTATCGCATCAGAGAGTTGCTTATGATCACTTTTCAAAAGGATATTTCACATTTTATCAAAAGGTTTTGGATAGTAACTCTATTGCATCAGGCCTTTTGTGTGATATGATTAAGGCGAGGAAAGCAGTTTTATTGAATCGCTAATTTCCTAAGTTTATTAAAAAGGGACCCGTTTCTAATTAAAGTTTTTTTATAAAATTTTTAAAGAAATGGGGGGTTGTTGTACAACACAACACTAACATACAAGGATGTAAGTAGGTGACATAAAATCAACATGTAAACGACATATAACAATATGTAACCATTCATATACTCATGAAAAATGCATTCCACAAAATTAATATCAAACTAAACATGGCAACCTTACTGCAACTATAATCAATCATCCAGCAAATGCAACAAGCACATGGAATGCAAGTGTAAAAGACACACATGCAACTAACATGCATGCATGACCAAAACACACTACCCATCAAGTCTAAGGGGTGAACCATGCTCTGATACCACTCTGTAATACCCTCCCCCCCACATCTACCCAAGTAACTAGCCAACTGGGGTAAACATCCGACAAGAGGCTACTATGATTGGATTTGACCTCCTATGTAACCTTAAAGAAGTGGAATTGATGGAAACATCACACCCAGTCATCCAATGTCAGTTTCAAGACCCACAGAAACCAATCCAACACTTTATAACTTGCCCTTGGGTCCTACTGAAGTTTTGACTATCTTAGGCCTTAGCCATTCTCATGATATAGGCATGACATCATCCAGAAGCCAAAAGTCTCTCTCACAAGCTTATGTTCTAGCTTTTAGGGACCCAATTTTCTAGTTTTGTGCCAATGACCCTGGGATTTAAGCCACTTTTTCAGGCCCACAACCTATGTCACTACCCATAATGGAGTGATAGCTTAATATCAACAAAACAATAGGAAGACAATGATGCCAAATAAATAATTTGAACAAGACCTTGACCATACCCCTACTAGCCATGACATGCATTTCATCAAACATATCATCACCATGTAACCTACAAGTGTAAACAATAGAATTAAGTGTAGGGATCTCATACTTATCTGAGAATCACTACGAACCAATTTTCCCTCATGTCATTTGCCGCATTATCATCTATTATGTCATAGATACATTATCCATTCTTTTACAAGTAAAAACATGCTGAGAGCCATACATAGTTGTTTTCATAAACATACATATAACCAACATAATAGAGAAAAAAATATCATAAACATTTCAGCCATGAAATCCGCATATACATCCGTACATTTACACATGAAAATCAAGGGAATGAATTTCTCATTAATGAATTGAATAAACCAACCAGAGATGAGACTACCATGTTCCACCTGACCATAGATTGGCTGAGCCAAGTCTCTCTTCAGCCAATAACCCCTGTGCCATATTACAAGCATGAATGTGGTACTCATAGAACACCCCAAAGGACACCAACAAGCATGGATGCCACCGAATTTCTCCACCTACAACGTGAGGAATTTGAGTGCCTCCTAGTCTCTCAAGATTTATCGTAATCCACATTCCAATCCAGGGATCACTAGACCCACTAAGACACACTCTCCAAGCTTTACAATATATCCCATCCCAAGACTACTAGACCCAACGAAGAGAATCCACATGTTGGATTTACTTTATATCTCACCATTCATCTTCAGGGGTTACTAGGCCAATGGATTTATCGTGATCCACCATCCAGTTCAGGGAACACTAGGCCATGTGTTTTTCAGTTTGGATATCGACCCCACTTAGCTTCGAATCCATCCAGCCATCCAACATTAACCGAATATGTGAAACCCATCTCAACAAAGCTATCAAGAAATGGCAAGGCTAGGCTGAAGAACTTTTTCACACCTGGAAAAACCCATGCCATGATAGAAAAGAACCATAAGCAATACCATGCATGCCAATTCTAGCAAGGAAAAAACACATGCAAGTCAATACCTACAATGAATCCTATTATAGCTACTTTATCCTGCCTTTCCATGCTTGATCTTTGATTCCTCTTGCCCTCTTTTCATTTCTTGCTCCAATGCCAAAGTGCTCCAAGAAACTCGAAGTGTCCAAGAGTGGGAGAGAGAGAGAATAATGAGAGAGCTCCAAAGAAAAATTGACAAAAGGTTACAAACTGATCCTCAGAAGCATTTTTATGAATGAGGCCTCTATTTTCTTCATTTTCCATTATTTTCCTTCATTTTCCTCCTCACATGCAACTTGTGACCTTTCACCTCCTTTTTCTCCTAATTTCCATTATTTTCATAAATAATTGTGCCAAAAATGCCATATTTCGTTTCCAAAGACTTAGCCATTCATAAATAATTGTGCCTTTGCCAATTTTCTTATCCATAAACAGCCAAATGAAAACCCGCTAGGATGTCTTGCCCAATATTTAGCTTGGAATAAGTGTCCCATCAACAGTGGTTATTTTTTTTAACTTTAGTTACATGGAATTTTTACCAAGTATGTTACAAATAGATACGCCAATCCATTTTATTCACTCATCAAAATAAACCTCCAGCCAAGGAGATAATGTCTCTACATCTTGAATGAATGAATGATAATTGTCAACTCAAGATCATGAGTCACATAGTTCTGCTCATGCTAATTCAGCTTCCTTGATTCATAGCAAACTGCCTATTCTTCTTGCATCAAGACTCCACCAAGTACTTCCTCACATGAATCTATACAAATCAAAAAATCCTTATCAGGATCTACAATGTTTAAAACTGGAGCATTTGTAAGCAACTACTTCAACTACTCAAAACTAGTTGCACACTCCTCTGTCCATTAAAATTATTCCCTTTACTCTACAAATATGTAATAGGATAGGAAGTCTTAGAGAGTTTCCCGATGAAACTCCTATAATAACCTGTTAGTCCCATAAATGATTTGACCTCATCCAAATTCCACAGAGTTCGCCACTCCATGATAGATTTAATCCTTTTCGGATCCACTCCTATCCCTTCCTTGGAAACAACATGTCCCAAGTAATGGATATGAGTCTGAGGGAAACTGCACTTACGAAACTTGGCATGACTCCTATCCCTTCCTTGGAAACAACATGTCCTAAGTAATGGATATGAGTCTGAGGGAAACTGCACTTACGAAGCTTGGCATATCACTAATGTTCTCTCAATAATCTCAACACAGCTGCCAGGTGCTCGCCATGCTCCTCCCCGTTCATCAAACACACTGTTCATCAAGCACATACATGAAGATGGTTGGAGCATTGGAAAGACCAAAAGGAACCACCACAAACTCATAGTGCCCATACCTTGTATGAAATATAGTATTATAGATGTCTTCTTCCTTGATGTGCACCTGATGATATAATGATCTTAGATCAATCTTTGAAAAAACTACAACTCCCTTCAACTGATCAAACAAGTCATTAATACATGTTAGATACATGTTCTCAATAGTCACCTTGTTTAAATACCTATAATCAATGCACAATATGAGATAACCATTCTTCTTCATTACAAACAACATTGGTGCACCCCAAGGTGACACACTTTGCCTAATGTATCCTTATTAATAATCTCCTTAAGATGCAAATTAATTTCCACCAACTCCTGAGTACTCATCCTATATGGAGCCTTAGATGCTCATGATTCTTCTGGCATGAAATAAATAGAAAGGCCCACCTCTCTATGAGGAAGAAATTCTAGAATCTATGCAGGAAACACATCCTAAAGTTGTTGCAAGATAAGATACCACCTCAAGACTTCATCATCCACATCCTCTTTCCCTTTGTCACTGGAAATATGAACTATAAACAATACACATCCCTTCTTGCCATTGTGCTTGGTTTGGATTGTTGTAATAATTCTCACCGATGTAGGATTCTTATTTTCATATAATATTCTTTTTCCCCATATTCATTCAAGCACCTAATGATATTTTCATAGTAGTCTACCTTAATCCTATCAATGAACGACCAATTGATACCCAAAAGCATGCTATATGACCCCAAAGGAAGACCATTTAGAGGTTATGATGTAGACATGTCACATTAATCTTAAATGCACAAGATCTCACCCAATAATGAAATCTTCTCTTGGTTCCTATAGCCAATTGTACCAACCAATATTTTTCATGCACTTTTTTAATCAACCAAAATTGATCTACTAGGTTAGGACTAATATAACTATAACTAGATATAGGATCAATAAAAATAGAAACAACTTTATCACAAACCTTACCTTCCACCTCAATAATATATTTTTGATGATCTTCCTATTATCCACTAGTGCATAGATCTGGGGAATACTTCAGCCTACATTCTCAATCATTTGCACCTCTTGGGAACTTTAATGCAAGTGTTACATAACATTTTGTGACTATCCCTGTACTCCCCATTCCTTGATCTTGGAGGACCTCTACAATGAACCCTGCATGCTTTTCCTTCATGGAGAAACTCCCATTATGTCCCGCTTCATGAGCAGATCATTTCCCGTTTGCACAATTTCCCCTGAAACTTATGTTTTTCCAAGTTTACAAGGCCAACACCAATGACCTTTGTATCCCCCATGCCAACGTGCAAAGATTATCATTATTCCCTGTGTTGATCGGTGCAACTGAGTTGTGTTCCAGTCGCTCCAGTCCTGTTATGGAAAGTTTTTTAAATTAGAGCCAAAGCTTCAAGCTCTAGAAGCTTCGTAATGGAAGTCTGGTAAATGGTTTGGCCAGATGGGGTCGAGGATTATAGTTTGGGCTCCTTTCCCCTATAATGATAGAACTACTTCAAGGGATAAGTCCTTGTCCCATGAGAAGAGGATCCCTCTCCCATCCATATTTCCTATATAAACCTCCCTTCTTCCCAAGCACAAGCTAGTCATAGCTAGACTGTTCGTTGAGTGTGAGTATACTATTTTGATTAGAAAAGAAACCTATTACTAGTTGTAGCCATATAGTTGTGTGAGGGAGAAGTGTGTTTGGTTTGGAGTGAAGTCTAAAGGGAAGATCCTTTAAACTATTGTTGTTTGAAGCCATCATGGAATGCTAGCAAAAGTGTGTGGGAACCTAGTCTTGTCAGAGGAAGACTGCGACGTCAAGATGAATGGTTGTAATCTCTCCTTGATATTAATATATGCAAATATCGATTGATTTCCTATATGTTTTGCAATATTACATATTCGTGTCTTGATGCTTCTTGACTCATTAAGTAGTTTGAATTGCAATTTATTTATTATTATGTTTGTATGTTGTTGTTGTTTACTTGTTTCAGGAATTTGAAGAAGGAAGCAAGAGATTGCTGGAGCGAGCAAGCGAGGACATCATCAAGTAGGATAAGAAACCAAGAGGTAGGCCCTCTTGATTGATTCTAACCTAAGGAAATCTTCCATAGAATGTATCTGTTGTGGCTAGACTCATTATCGGGCTAGAGTAATTCATTCATGTCCACACTTATAATTTTACTTCACCACAAATTGGCGACTCCATTGGGGAGATCCCATATTTTATTGTTTTGGATTTCATGATTTCGTGAGAACTTTGCTAGTTTCACTTTTTCCCTTTGGTTCTGTTTCTTTTCTCCTGCTTACTGGCCTAAGTCTAACATTCATAGTAGCAGATCTGGTCCCTGTTTTGAATTTTTATTTTTATTTTTCCTTAGTTACTTCGGCCAGTGCAGTTAATCCAATGACAATCGCACCGACTAACATGAATTGCCAAGGAACAATTGTGCCAACTAGCCTCTAGCACTTGTTGTTAGTTAGGCAGTCGCGCCGATCCCTATAGTTGAAGATTAGGGCTCGACCCCAATCTTAGCCAATGTGTTTTTCTCTTGTGTTTTTGACACCATGAGCTTTCTGGACCATATTCTACCTAACTAGAAAGCTTCATTTAACTTGCTTTGTGTGCTTGCTTGGTTTAGCCCACCCTCTGATGTGTTAAGTCTAGCCCTGTGTGAAGTTATTTTTTATTTTTTCTTTGAATCCCTCGATCAGCTCTAGTTGTCAATTAGGAAGTCGCACCAGTCTCCGGGGTAAGAAAAAATTAGAATTTCTCCTATTCCAGTGCCTATGTGTCTTGACCCTTAGACTATCTTCTTTAGCAAGAGGTGACTAGGATTCTTTGTTTGATTCATATTCAATTGAATGAGTGAAAGAGTCTCATTTGTTCTCTTATTTCGAGTGTCTCTTTTCTCTTCCCATGCATTGATTACATTTCTTGGTTTGTCGATTGAAGCATTCATGTGTTTGGTTTGTTCGATTGAAAGAAGAATTTTCTTTTAGTTTCATCTATCATGCTTTGGATTTGACTGATGCTTGTTTGTTCGAAATTGTAAAAATTTTCATTAAAGTGCTTTATGTGAAAGATACATTTTGCATTTTATGAAAAGAAGAACATCATTCTAGTTTTCTTCAGTAAAAGTATTGCATTAGTAGCGTCACTAAGAAGCTATAATTGCATCATCATAAGCATTGGAAATGAAATGAAACTTCTTTTTTTGTTAAGGGAAGTGCATTTAGGAGATTTATTAGTGAAAGATTCCATTCTTCGATTGTTGCATTAATTTTGTGTTCTCTATCTCTCAATTAGTGATAACTTTCATCAAAGACAAAGATCTTTTTTCCCATGTAGTTGCATATAGAAGTTTTCAGATGACAGCGGTGGGGCCTTGTAATTGAAACTTAATTCAAGATCAACCTTTAAAATTTATTGAATTAATCTAAGGAAGCATTGAAACTTAACACTCACATTTAGTGGTCTAGGCTAGAGACATGTTCTAGTGTCTTTAAACCTAGCAGCCATCGTTAGATTCAGAATTAGATAGCGCTAGTATGGATTTGTGCTCCCCGTATCATTGAGTATATAATGAGAGACCCCTCTAGGCTACAATACTTTATCGATAGGAATTTGAGTCGGCCACCTTGCAAACATGATACACTAAATACAACATTCGGGGAGATTGCATGCTCATACTTCTCGGTTCTCCGGGAGGTATTCTGCAGTGCATGGTTGCTTGGTAATCCTCTTTACCTAGATCATCTAGAGCAGTCATTTGATCTTTTTGACTCATGAAATGTGAAAGATCATTCAAACACTTGTCCTTTCGAGCTAGTTTCCAATCAAAAGAGATAGTGTCACCTTTCATCCTTTTCTTGACTCTTAAAATATGAAAAGGCAAATTTTTGTTTTAGTGTCTTAAAATTAACTGCCCACGAAATATTCCTGGTTAAACTTATCTTCCTTAGTGATTATTTAAGATCGATTCCAATGGCAAAATTTCTAGAGTCTACCAATCAAGGGTTCCCCTTGGATGGGAATCCTAGTCCTTTTCCTTCTTTTGGAAATGTTGGTGCTCCTTATATGGAAACATTTTCCCTTCCCAGGTTAACCATTGGTCTACCTGTCTGGTTGTTTTCGACCTCAGTGGTCCCAAGTGTCCCGACTCCTGTCCAAACATATACCTCATTTGAACCATGTCACGATGATTCTAAGGTTGACCTCTTGCCTTCTTCCCCCATTTCTTCACCCTCCTCTTCTACTTCACCTGGTAAAAGTTTCAACTCTAGTAACTAGGAGGCTCAGAAGAAGAAGAAGAAGAAGATGAGGAAGAAGAAGTTAGATAAGCGAAAAGTTAACCATGCGGCTATTGTTCCAAATGCAGCTCCCATAGACAAACCTTCTGATTCTCCATAGAGGGTCAGATTCCCTTGCAGGTTGTGTAAGGGTGACCATCTCCTTCGAGACTGTCCTGAAATTCCCAAAGTCTTAGAGGTATGGTCTGAAGACCTGAATCGACCATCCCCATTGACCTTTGGGGATCATGTCGATGTTATGCCTTCAACTAATGATGGTACGAAGAAAGGGAAGACTAGATTCCCCTATAGGTTATGTGAAGGAGAGAATCTTCTTCACCTTTGTCCTCTTATGGATAAAGCTTCCAAAGTTTTGGAAAACCTTGTAGCTCCTCAACCCCAACTTCCTTTTGGTTATCGAAGGCTTTCTTCTGACCCTCTCCCAGTTGGTAAAGAGATTAACTTGAATTCATATCTTACCAATCTTGCTCTTCTTGAGAAAGACTTTTTTATGTCTATTCTTCACCAACCATTGGTCAAAAAGAGTGTCGAATTGGTTTTGCTGCCAGTTGCTCACTCTGTTTCGAAAGAGAGTGGTGATCATACTGCTCATGTTCTTCTCTTCTCCTCGGATTCTCATGAATCGAAGAGTGACCCTCCCATCCCAGTTGTTTAGGACAGTCCTTTTGTTAGGTCCATATAATACTAGTGATTCCCCCATTAATATTGTCGTTGTATCCCTTATTGTTATTGTTGTGCCCCTATTGTCCCCACATTGTTATTATTGTGCCCTACAGAATCCCTCTATTGTTATTTTTGTGCCTTTATCTTAGTATTGCTAGGTTGGCTTGCTTATATTGTGACCCCTTAGACTCCTATATATAGAAAGGAGGTTTTGTCATTTGAATCATCCAAGAATTGTTCATTTTTGTAATGTAAATGAGGTTTCCCCCTCGTAGAGGCTGAATTCTAAGGTGTTGATCTATCTTTTCTTTCTTTTTGTGAGCTTGTTTCATAACATTTGGTATCAGAGGTTTGGATTCGAGGGTTTCACTACTCCAAACAAGTAATCGTGGAATTTTAGCTATAAATTTTGTTCTGCGACATTTCAGAAGCTAAAAAAAAACCCATTTGAGAGAAAATCGCTGAACCTTGGGTCTACATTTCATATTTTCTCTCGCTATATTTTTGGAGATTTGATCTGAGGAATTTAGGGGTTTTGAAAGCTCCATAATTTCATCTAAAATAGGTCATCATGGAATTTTCCCTATAACTCTTTCGCTACGAAGTTTTAGAAGTAAAAAAAATAAAAAAAAACCCATTTAAGAAGTAATCAGTCTGAACCTCGGCACTGAATTTCAGATCATGTCTCGATATATTTTTGGAGATATAATCTGAGGAATTTAGGGTTTGAATTGAGGCTTCTGTGATCCATAATAGTTGAAATAATAACTTCGGCGTAAATCACATGTAGACATACATTTGTCGACACGTTTCGAACTAACCAGTGTGGTTCATCGTTAGGACAAGTTGAAGAAACAGATCCACAGATCCAGTTTTGCATGCTAAATAGTCTGAGCAGAGCCTCCAATGGCTATCTTGATCGACGACTAATTTTGACTTAGGGACCGCAGTCGAAAAGTCAAATTGATAATTTAATGGGATTTAACTATCATACCTTAAATTATATAAAAGAAAAACTTATAGATGTTTTTTACGTTATTAGTTTATTAAAAATTGTAACTTATATGGGAATTAGAAAGACCTAACTTCTATATATATACATATATAAATATTAAAACTAATATAGACAATAGTAAGATAAATACTATATATACAAAAGTCAAAAAATAAATAGATAGATAAATAAAAAAAATAATAGAAGTTATAAAAAGGTATAATAAAAATGTAAAAAAAATGGAATTAGTTAGTAAAGCCCAAATATAAATAAATGTACATAAGATGTTAGTTAGTTATAAAAAAATATAAAAATATATATATAATATATATATATATATATATATATATATATATATATATATATATATAATATATATAATAATAAATATAATATATATAGAATGAAATAACTTCTATATGGTGATTACGTTAGTAGTAGGTTAAAATTTTATAATTTAAAAATGTAAATTAAATGGAAATTAGTTAGATTAAAGTTAGGGTCATTAACCTTTCTAGATTTTCTTTTTCCCCTTTGGTTTTTAGTGTTTTAGGCAAAGGTCTAAACTTTGCCCTTGCCCCTAGAAAAATCCTGGTGGAGGACATTATTTGCGTCATGGAATACAGGATTAGAGATCTTTCGGATAATATCAAGCACACTATTAGATAGAATTATGTTGTCGTCCTTAGAAAGGCTAAGGCCCCATGGAAGAACCTCAACAATGAGGAATTCTCTGCCCTAAAATCCTTAAATCAGAACAAAGATATTGTCGTTCTAAAGGAGGACAAAGGAGGAGATACGGTTATCCTTAACAAGGATGATTACCGGAGGAAGATGTTAGATCATCTTCACAATAGTGGTAGTTATAAAAAGCTGTCCAAGAACCCTTTGAAGAAGATTTCTAGGACAATGGCTCTCGCCATCAAATCTAATAATTCGGTGAGTTCCCTGTGCCACAAGCTCATTAAAAGCAGTCCCATTGCTCCTAGGATCTATGGGTTACCAAAGATTCACAAGGAAGGGGACCCTCTAAGGCCTATCGTCAACACCATTGGTGGTCCAACCTATCTTCTGGCTAAGTTCCTTGCCCTTAAACTTAAGCCCCTGGTTGGCCGCACTGAGTCCTTCGTGAAAGACTCTGCATCCTTCATTAAGGAGCTTAAGGATATTAAGCTTAGCCCCGAGGACATTCATGTTTGCTTTTATGTGGTCTCCCTTTATACTTGCATCCCTATAAAGGAGGCCTTGGAAGTGATCTATCACCTAATAGATCCCGATACCATGCATCTGGTGGAGATCTGTCTCACTTCCACTTTCTTCTGTTTCGAGGGTGAGTTCTTTGAACAGACTTGTGGTGTTGCCATGGGTTCCCCTCTTTCCCCTATTGTTGCGAATCTTTTTATGGAAGATTTCGAAACCAAAGCTTTAGCCTCAGCTCGTCTCCTTCCCAAGCTTTGGAAAAGGTATGTGGATGACACTAATGTCATTTGGCCGCATGGCCTAGAGGAGCTGGATCATTTCTTTAATCACCTCAACAGCCAGTCCTCTGCCATTAAGTTCACCATGCAAAAAGAGGTCAATGGTTGCCTCCCTTTCCTGGATATTCTTATATCTTGCAATAAGGATGGCTATCTCTCCCACTCTGTGTTTCGAAAGAAAACGCATACTAAGGAGTATCTTCATGCCGATTCCCATCATTTCCCTGCTCAGAAGTTGGGTGTTCTTAAAACCCTCGCTACTCGTGCCCTTAGGATCTCTGATTGTGAGAGCTTTGATAAGGAGAGGTCCCATCTCCTTAATGTCTTTGTGGAGAATGGATATAGTAGGCGCCTAGCTCAGAAGGCTTTACGTAAAGCCTCTAAAAAAGCGTTAATTAAGAAAGAGCCAAAAGAGCGCCGTCTAGGTGTCCATCTTCCCTATGTCCAAGGAACCACGAACAAAATTGCTCGGATCCATAAAAGTTATGATATTCCCTCAACCTTTAGGCCCCTCAACACCATTTGCAATTCCCTCCGATCAGTGAAAGATCCTGTTAACCCTAAGGACATGCAGGGTGTCTACTTGATCCCTTGTTCTTGTGGGACCCCCTATATTGGGGAAACAGGGCACTACATCCATTAGAGGATCAGCGAACATGCGGCTGACCTAAGACATGGGAGATCCAAGTCTTCAACATTAGCAGAGCATGTCGAAAAGACCAAGAATCAGGTGTGTATTGAGGAGGCCAAGGTTGTTGCTAAAGTTGCTCAGTTCCATCATCGTAAATTTAGGGAAGCTATTGAGATTGAAAGAAGGCCTAACAATGTCAATAGAGATGATGGTTGGAAGATTAGTAGATGTTGGATC
>APFE030714786.1:38098-74029 GCA_000404065.3 Pinus taeda
GAGGTGGAATATCTGGGTCATATTGTATCTCATGAAGGTGTTAAGGTAGACCCTAGAAAAATTAAAACCATTAAGGAAGGGAAAATCCCCACATCCATAAAGCATCTACGAGGATTTCTCGGGTTGAAAGGGTATTATCGCAAGTTTGTTAAGAATTATGGGAGACTAGTAGCACCGCTAACAACGTTATTGAAGAAAGATGCATTTTCATGGACTCCAGAAGCAACAAAGGCCTTTGAACATATTAAAGAGGCAAAGTGCCAAGCACCAGTCTTAGCTTCATCGGACTTCACAAAAATCTTTATTGTGGAATGTGATGCCTTAGGAAATGGAATTGGTGTTGTTTTAATGCAAGAAGAAAGACCCATTGCTTTAGAAAGCCATCCAATCAAAGGAAAGTATTTACACAAAGCTATTTATGAGGAGGAAATGTTGGCAATATTACATGCCCTTAAGAAATGGCGACCATACCTAATGGGAAGACACTTCAAGGTCAAAATAGATCATGATAGTCTTAAATACCTTTTAGAACAAAGATTATCTTTAGAAGAGCAGCAAAAATGGGTGACAAAGATGTTGGGTTCTTACTTTGAAATCATCTACAAAAAATGGAAGCAAAATGTTGTGACAGATGCACTCTAAAGAAAGGATGAGGATGTGGAAGAATTTCTTTGCACCATTTCTATTCTCCAACCAGATTGGATAAACGAAGCTAGGGATGAATGGAAGAATGATGAGGAAGTGTGGGCACTCATTCAAAAGATACAACAAGATCCCAGTACATCTGATACAATTAGTTGGAAAAATGATTCGTTATGGTACAAGGATCGGTTATACCTATGTAAGAATTCCCAACTCAAACGAAATATTCTTAGGGAATTGCACACCTCTCCCTTAGGATGGAACTCAGGATTTCTAAAAACCTACCATAGGGTTAAGAAGAATTTTTTTTGGGATGGCCTTAAATCAGATATTCAAAAGTTTGTGTTGGAATGTTTGGTTTGCCAACAAAATAAATTTGAAACAATTAAGACCCCAGGACTATTACAACCTTTAGCAATTCCAAGCCAATGTCGGGAGGAGGTTTCAATGGATTTTATCATACTTTTACCCAAGTCCGAAGGAAAGCATGTTATCATGGTGGTAGTTGAAAGACTTACCAAGTATGCACACTTTTGTGCATTATCTCATCCAATTAAAGCGAGTATAGTTTCTACTACATTTTTGGAAACAATTCAAAAGCTACATGGCAACCCAAATATTATTGTAGGTGACAGAGATTCCATTTGCACTGGAAATTTTTGGACAAAATTATTTTCTTGTCTTGGTACTCAGTTAGCTCATAGCTCATCTTATCATCCTCATTCTGATGGGAAAAATGAGATAGTAAACAAATGTTTGGAAGGATATATTCATTGCTTTGTCTTTGATAAACAAACACAATGGGTCAAATGGTTGCCTTTGGTTGCATGGACGTATAACACTTCCTTCCATACTGTAACAAAAATGACTCCATTTATGGAACTTTATGGATATCATCCACCATCCATCACATCATATTTAGGAGAAAATTCTAAGGTTCAAGTAGTGGAAGATCACATTGAGCATCAACAACAATTTCTGCAACTCTTAAAGGATAACCTCACCTTGGCACATAATAGAATGAAACAACAGGAAGATCAACATTGCAGCAAAAGAAGTTTTGATGTAGGTGATTGGGTATTCCTATGGCTACAACCATATAAACAAATTTCCCTCAATCAAGCTAAGAACGATAACAAGTTATCAGCAAAGTATTATGGTTCGTACAAGGTGTTGCAAAACATAGGTACTATGGCATACAAGTTGGAGCTTCCTGCAGCTTCTCTAGTGCACCCAGTTTTCCATGTTTCATGCTTAAAGAAGGTTATAGGTGGCAAGCTTCCAATTCAAACAATATTTCCAGAACTTGATGAGGAAGGAAAAATCATATTGGAACCTAACGCAGTCAAAGAAACAAGAATTCAACAGCTATGGAATTGATCAATTTTAGAGTTTCTCATCAAGTGGAAGAACTTAGCCATTGAAGATTCCACATGGGAGGATGAAAATTTTATACAGAAGCATCCTGAACTACTTAAGCATTGAGGACAATACTTTTTTGAAGGATAGGGGCACGTTAGGTCCCTATAATGCTAGTGATTCCCCCATTACTATTGTCGTTGTATCCCTTATTGTTATTCTTGTGCCCCTATTGTCCCCATATTGTTATTATTGTGCCCCATAGAATCCCTCTATTGTTATTTTTGTTCCTATATATTATTATTGTTAGGTCTGATTGGTTATATTGTGACCCCTTAGACTCCTATATATAGAAAGGAGGTTTTGTCATTTGAATCATCCAAGAATTGTTCATTTGTGTAATGTAAAGGAGGTTTCCCCCTTGAAGAGGCTAAATTATAAGGTGTTGATCTATCTTTTCTATCTTTTTGTGAGCTGGTTTCATAACACCTTCTTCTATTCTTGTACAACATGGGGGCAATCATATGATACCCCCACCAAGTAGTTTTGTTGTCTCTTTCAATTGGGGTCCATTGACCGCTTTCCACCTTCCATCTTACGTGTCTTTCCAGATCACAATCCAAGCCTACAATATGGTAGTACCTAGAACTATATTAGATGAAGGTGCATCTGTTAGCATCATGTCTTCTACTACTTGGCAAGCTTTGGGCTCCTTATAGGTTGTGCCTATCACCTAGAATCTATTGGCTTTCAATGGAGGAACTAATCAACCCTTAGGGATCCTTCGAAAGTTCCCTATTACTTTGGGAGGAAAGACCATCTATATAAACATGATGGTAGTCCAAGGTCCATTATATTTCAATCTTCTCATTGGATGTGACTGTTTGTGTCATGAGAGCTCTTGTTTCTTTGCTTTTTTGTGTGGTTTGTTTTCCGCACGAAGTGAGAATTGTGACTATTGATCAACTATCATTCATTTGTCACCAGGCACCTCCTTTGCAACCATTGTCCCCTATTAGCTCTTGTTTGCAAGTGGCACCTTCCTTGCCACAGGTCAGTTATGTGGCTACCCATTCCATCTCCACATCTGTTGATGATCACTCAGATGGTATTGTACATTATGTGCTGGAGGCACTAGAACCCGATTTGTCTTTGGTACCAAATGACAGGTATTCCTCCCAGAGTGTGGTCCTTTTGTCTATTGAAGACCTCTTGGGAGCCATGTTCTCATATGTTCCATGAACAAATATATGAGGATAGTTCCTAGTTTTCTGTCAACCTCGTTAAAAAGGGAAAGAAAGGGTGTGAGCATAGTTCCTTGTCTTGCGGCAAGCTCATTAAAAAATGAATCAATATGTTTGAGGATAGTTTGTTCCTGTATCAACCTCATTCAAAAAAATGAAACACATCCCTTTTCAAAATTGAGTCTTTTATTAAGATCTTGTAAAATCCTAGTTGAGTCTTTCGAAGATCTCGAAAGTGAACCTTCATTCCATCTACCTAGTTGACTGAAATGAAGCTTGGGGGGCATGTACCTTGATTAAGTCATTATGCTAGGGGCATGAAAACTTATAGCAAGCATAGTTTTTTTTTTCAAGCTTGTGTAAACATGAAACCAAATCCAAGCAGGGTTCTCCATGGTTCAACCTTGTGTAAAAATAAACCCATGCCCGATTTATATCTCGTGAATTCCATTTTAATCAATTTATTTCTCCTAGATGTGCCTTGGTGGTTTTATTCCATTGCCACCATCTCTTTGGCCGATCATATGCTTTCACTTGGGTACTTTTCCTTTCCTGAGGAATCACAACAATGAGTGGTTTTGTTAGCCAGCCTCTTATCCATTGCATGTTTTGAGTAGTTCCTCCATTTACGGAACCAATTGCTACCCTTTATACCACTCATTCCTCCAGGATGAGTCATCTTTCAGCTCTTTTATTGACTTGTTAAACTCATACGAAATTGTTTCCAAGTATTTTTCCCTTTTCACTCATAAAAGACAATAAAATGTGGGGTCTTCTTTCAAGATGTTTTCTGACCCTTTAAAAAAAAAAAGTGAAAAGATAGCTGAGACCTTATCGTTTTGAACTCGTTAATGGATGTGAAACGTCATGCACCCAGTATAAGTTTAACCCTTTTTCGGGCTGGGAGGCATTATTTACAAAAAAGGTATTCCTTGACTGAAATGGTTAAGCGGTTCTCTTAAGTATTGTTTTCTACCTTTTCGGGCTCGAGAGACACAAATGCATGAAAAGGGACCATGTGGAGTTTTCTTTTACGTGTCTTTTTCAAAATCTCTAAACATGAAAAAGATATTGAGTTACACCTTTATCAAACTCATTAAACTATTAAATGACATCAGATTCATTACCATGATGAACACAAGCTTCTCCTTCCTAGCGCTCGTAAAACTTACTAGTTCGAATTCGTCAGAAGGATGAACTTGCAGTGAAAGAATATGCTATCCCCTTCAAGCTTGCAATTAAAAAATAATTTGGGTACACACCGGAAATGGTGGGGGAAAATTTGGAAAGCTATTAGTCATATCAGTAGATTAATCTTGAACATGACACTCTTTTCTTCGTGTCGAGTTGGGACATCCTTCTCTGTATCGTTGACCTTCCTGGGTTTGGGCCATTCATTTTTTCCTTCCATTTTATCTCTACCATGTCATCATGACCAACGATCCCATGGATCCAAGAGCTATCAAACTTCCAGTTGTGTCGCCGATATGTTCAATAGTTGTCCTTCTACAGTTACACTTACCTTTGATTCTCTGTATCATCCAAAATCATTTTTCATCCTCTTGTCTCATCGATGATGTGGGATTCATTATGGCCCTCCTTTGAAACAATCACTTTTTGTCAACATCAACTCATTATCTGGAAAGTTGATCGAGAGACTCCCTTCCAGTACCTTAGAGCTTACATGCCCTAATGGCAAGTTCTTCACACTCAATGATAAGTTCATATCATTGTCTTCCGATCGAGTGATTTCACGAGTGTTCAACTTTAGTTCCTGTATTCACATTCCATAAATTGTGTTCATAGTACCTTGAGGGCCATTGCCATTGTTGGTGGTTTCTCTTATGCTTGTTGACAGTTTACATCATTGACTAGTAATCAAGCGACTTTCTAGGATGTTTGACGTCAACACATCTATTCGAATGCTAGAATCTATACGGAGAGCATTTATTTATAAAACATTTCATCCCTCACTCCAGTTCAGCCTTCACACTTTAGGGAGCATATTTTACACATCATTTTGTCATTGTCCCTGTACTCCCCATTCCTTTATCCTAGAGGACCTGTACAGTGAACCCTGCATGCTTTGCCTTGATGGAGAAACTCCCATTATGTCCCTCTTCATGAGCAGATCATTTCCCTTTTGCACCATTTCCCCTGGAACTTCTATTTTTCCCAGTTTACAAGGCCAACACTAATGACCTTTGTCTCCCCCATGATGATATGCATATATTAGCACTATTCTCTATGCCAATATTTGCGACTAAGCCGTGTTCCAATTGTGTCTATCCTGTTAGGGAAATCTTTTTAAATTAGAGCCGAAGCTTCCAACTCTAGAAGGTTCATAATGGAAGTCTAGTAAATTTTTCCTGGATGGGGTCAAGGATGACAGTTTGGGCTCCTTTCCCCTATAATGATGGAACTAATTCAAGGGATAAGTCCTTATCCTTAAACATCCCTTCTTCCTAAGCACAAGCTAGTCATATTTAGAGTGTTGGTTGAGTGTGAGTATACTATTTTGATTAGACAAGCAATTTATTACTAGTTGTAGCCATCTAGTTGTGTGAGGGAGAAGTGTGTTTGGTTTGGAGTGAAGTATAAAGGGAAGAGCCTTGAAACTATTGTTGTTCGAATCCATCATGGAATGCTAGAAAAAGTATGTGGGAACCTAGTCTTGCCAGAGGAAGACTACGATGTCAAGATGAATGATTGTAATCTCTCTTTGATATTAATATATGAAACTATTAATTGATTTCCTACCTGTTTTGTAATATTACATATTCGTGTCTTGATTCTTCTTGACTCATTAAGTAGGTTGAATTGCAATTTGTCTATTATTATGTTTGTGTGTTGTTGTTTTTTACTTGTTTCAAGTACTTGAAGAAGGAAGTGAGAGATTTCTAGAGCGAGCAAGCGAGGACATCATCCAAGAGGATATGTGACCAAGAGGTAGGTCCTCTTGATTGATTCTATCATAAGGAAATCTTCCATAGAATGTATCTATTGTGGCTAGACCCATTATGAGTCTAGAGGAATTCATTCGTGTCCACATTTATAATTTTACTTTACCACACTAAGGCTTTCCACCCAGATGCGGCGGAAAATACCTCCTGCAATTATCTCCACCATAAGTCCAACACCTCAAAGGTTTCTTTCCATCACCTTCATTACACTTCTCCTGAGGTTGAGACCCATGTCCTCTCTCAACTACATTGAACTTCTTATGATGTCCCAAATTCTCCTTGTCACTTTCATCCTGCGATCTTCCTTGCTTCTTAGGCCATATTCATTTATTCTTCTCATCACCTTTTAGTCCCACTTAAACTCAAACTTGTGCTTTGACTTCTCATAATAATGCTTTAGATTCTTGATAGTTTCCTCCAATGACCGTGGCTCATTATACTCAATCCAATATTTGAATGCTAAAGGAAATCCATTGATGAACCTTTGTACCTTTTACTTCTCATCCTTGGGGTAGGGCACATACCTCAAAAAATCTAGAAAATTGGTCGCATATTCATCATCCTTCACAAAGGCCATATTAAGCTCATAGAATTCCTTGGCCTTCCCATCATAATATATCTCAGATAGGTACTTCTTCCTAAAGAGTCTTTCAAACTCATCCCAAATGAATTCCTCTTTTCCAATACCTCTGATATGCTTAACATATTCCCACTAGATATCTAATTTTTCCTTAAGTATGAAGGTAGATATATTGGATTTTGTGTACTGTAAATAACCATGGAATATGAAGAACTTCTTCATACCAAGAAATCATACCTTTGCATCTTCTGATTGCTTCACTTTCCCATCAAAGGTAAGAGGAATGGTTTTCTTAAACTCTTATGAAAAGTACCCCCTCTCACTCCTCCTATAAGGATTCTAGTGGTAATAATGATGATGAGATAAAATAGAATTGATGAGTGTTATCCCTCCTATTGGGTGTATCCAATGATATACCACCTCTCATTGTTTCATCCCTATCCATCCATTACCCCTTCCAAAACCTGCTTCCTTTTGCACCATTTGTATTTCCTTCCTATCCTTAATTGATCCCCAGCTATCCCTACCTCTGCAAATTTGTAAGGCCTTGAAGAAGTATTGCATTAAAATCGACTTTATTTTCCTGAGCTTTGGCAAGCCTTTCCTATGTCTCAATCAAACACACATTGCTTGCCTTGCAACTCATGATTTCTTCCTTCAAACTTCTTAACGTGTCTACCAAACTAAGAGAATGTCCCTCTCCCTGCTGCTCAACTCATCTCTCCCATCTTACCAATGTCTCTTCATGCATGTTCAAATAGTCTTACGAAATGTACTCAAAATTTTTTCTCTTTATCTCTTGGCCTTCTATTTCCTGTAATATGCCAATTTTAGCTATGTAAAATATAATCAAAATCATACCTCAAGGTATCTCAGGGTAGGTTATTGCATTTTCATAGGCCAATATAGATTAGCATGACACAACATCAAAACAATATCGGCCTATACATGGATATAATAACCATAACAATAAATAATCAACATGCATGCATGATAAACACATAGACAACTAACATGCATGCATGACAATCTACCTTTACTTTGAGGTCTAGTACTGCAACCTTGCTCTTATACCACCCTTTAACCACCCAATCCCACATTTACATGCTTTCACAAGATCTCCAAGTGAACATGAGCTAAGAGTTACTATGACATGACCCAACATCTAAGTTCCAGTTATGGAAGTTGGGTCTATTAACCAGAAACTTATTGAAACATTTGAGGGACATCATATCACCTAGGGGACAAACCACAACCCCTAATGATCAGAGCCTGAGCAAGATATTCTCTTTAACTAAGCTCACAACCTATAGTCATGCATAAGTCATGGTGACTATGACTAGAAGGCTCCAATTTCACACATGGGGCTCCCTCCATCTGATTTTAACTAAAATTTCCCATTTCCATGCATGCAGACATGAAATCAGTTCCAAATTTTCAGGGATAGCCTACAAGCCTATTACACAGTATTTTGTCATGTCTGTTTTTCACTTCCTGTGCCATATCCCAGAGTGCCAAAACATTTACTAATATGCAAAATATCCATCATGATATACAAACCAAAACCTCCTTGAAGAATTAAAGGAAAGCTTCCCTGCAATCATTCTGGAGAAAATTGCCTTAAAACCTAATTTATAGCATCAACACGTTTTGCTCCAGTGCCTTCCTCGTATTGATGGAAGGTTTATTAGTTATATTCTCATGCTTCCAGTGTAGGTTTTCATAGGAAAAATCTCACTCGCCTCCTTTTGGTAGTTTTTCCCAAACTGGAGGAGAAGCTTCATGATCTAGAGGATTCCAAAACGACGAGCTAGATGTTGTTTGTTTTGTATGTGGTTGAATTCTCCCAATATTACCCATTGATATTATCCCTATGAGCTTCCTCCTTGAGATATGGGCCTTCCTCTATTTTTGGTGAGGTCCTAACTCCCTGTCCCTTCCTATAAATTTACCCCCTTCCATTCCCAAATGGTTGGTCATTGATTGATGCATCCCTATGCTGAGATTATGCTCACATGCTTACCATTCTAGCTTGGAGAATGAGTGCTTGAAGAGTCTTTTCTTTGAAGCCCTCAACATCAAGGCATAGGATGTATGCATCCATTTTTAATTTCTTAATATATACAATTGTTGCTTCACTTTCCATATATGTTTGTATTGATGCTTCATTTGTCTTAACGCTCCTTGATCTGTTAAGTAGATTACATTTGAATTATGTTGGTTTCACTTTTATGCTTTATCGTGTTCTTGGTCTCTTGTGCAGGTATTCAAATTATTTGAGCAATAAGGAATGAGCCTGAGGAGCAAGCGATCAATATCTTCAATAGAGGAGTGCATTATAGCATTAGAGCAAGGTAGATCTCCTTCCTCTTCTCTTATTTCGATTGTAATCTAGGAAAGTGTCTTGTAGATTGTCTCATTAGCTACCCACTCAATGGGCTAGAGGGATTGTCTCTGTCCACTGAAAGGATTTACCTACTCAAAAAAATGGAAACTCTGTTGGGGAATATATAGCTTGTTCATCCTCCTTTCTAAACTGATCCCTTGATCAGTTTAACTGACCATCATGTTCTTAGTTAGTTTGGGTTGTTTTAGGTTTTCAAAATCACTGTTTACTATCTTGGAGTGCTAAGTCTGGTCACATTTGTGGAATTATTTTTATTTTTTTCTTGTTTCCTTGACCAACATGTTTTCTTATTTGGCAATCACACTGCTAGCTTGCTTTTTCATAAAATAGTCCCGCTTATCCCCTGTGTAGTGCCTGTTTGGCCTTGACAGCTATATTGATCCATGAGATTGGAAAAAATAGCATTTCTCTATCAAACCCCAATGTGTCTAAGCCCTTGAGATCCGATTTTGTCCAGTATCATTGCTTTTAGTTGGTGTTTTGGTTGATTACTTTGTTTTATTAGCAAATCTTTACTTCTTTGAAATTTTAAGTATATGAGTGCAATTTGATTGATTTTAGGGTTTGTAGGTCGATTAGTTGCCTCTTGTCTCTTGTAAGTGTCTTTGGGTCTCTAGTTTGCTGGTGATTGGCTCTATTCATTTGGTAAGATTACTTGAAACATTAACTTGTGTTGATTTCTGTTTTTTTTGTGCAATGTGGTTTTTCATGTGTATTAGGTCATCTAGCATTTGAAATCCATTTTTTTTCTTACAGAACATAGATTACATTGTTTGGTCTGAAAATTGGAATGAACATATTTGATTATCTATTTGAAAGATAAATTGAAAGAAATTTTGTTGAAGTGCTTTGATTTGGTGTTATTTTGATTAGTGTCTTGTTGCACTTAGGAGCATTTTTGAACAAAATCTTCATTTCTTATTTAGTTAAGGTGTAGTTTCATATTTAAATATCGAAATAAAAAAACAACATATAGGTAAAAGTGCATTTTAGCGAAATGAATATCATATTTTCTTTTAATCAATTGCATATTCATTAGTGAAATTGAAGTTTAGTTTTTCTTTTCCATTTCACATTTGGAAAAAGTTAGTGGAGGAATTTGGTTTGATGCATTCTCTT
Organism: Pinus taeda; assembly: GCA_000404065.3. NCBI lineage: Eukaryota > Viridiplantae > Streptophyta > Pinopsida > Pinales > Pinaceae > Pinus > Pinus taeda. The sequence continues at coordinate 48,413 of APFE030714786.1, forward strand.
GTTTAATGCATTAATTTATTGCACTCTCTTCCCTCGTTACCATAGAATTAATTGAAATGAAAGGTTTCCTCTTTCTCATAGAGTTGCATACTAGGATTCATGTGACATCGTTGAGCCCGAAATTGAAACCTAATTCAACAAAAACATTAAAATTTACTCAATTAACGTAAGGAGAATCTGGAAATTAATGAAAAACATTTAGAGGTCTAGGTTAGAGACATGTTCCAGTGTCTATAAACCTAGAATTTTTTGTTAAATTCTTGCATTGTATCTTGGGGGTGAAATCTTGTTCCAGTATGGAAGTATATCGAAGGTTCTCCAGTACTTTCAGGTATATTGGAGGCATTTCAGTATGGAAAACATATGGGAACACTTCCACTGAACAATTATGCATTAGTCATTACTAACACAAATTTGTGCTCCTCGTACTGTCGAGTATATATTGGGAGACCCACCTAGGTTGTTATCTTTTAGCCACAGGTAACTGAGTCAAACGCCTTGTAAATGTGATACAACAAACAGAACATTCGGGGAGATCGACTGTCGTATGTTAAGTCCTTGGTTTTGGCTAAGGTGTATATTGTGGTTCACAGATAAACCCTCTTGCCTAGCTTGCTCCTCTTTTATTTTGTTTTGTTAATTTCTAAAATCGATTAATTAACTGCAGAAAAACATCCTTCCTGTGGAAATACTTCTTAGTAGATATTAGGTTGATACCGATGGCAATATTTCCTGAGTCTACCAGTCAAGGAAACCCCTCTGATGAGAATCCTAGTTATTTTCCTTCTTTTGGAAATACTAGTGCTCCCTATATGGCAACATTGTCCCTTCCTTGATTGACTATTGGTCTACCAGTTTGGTTATTTGCCACCTCAATGATTCTGAGTTTCCAAATTTCTTTTCAACAACGTTATCCTCCACCTTAACAACATCAACCTCATGTTGATCCTAAAGTTGACCCCTCACCTTCTTCGCTTATTTCTTCATCTTGTTCTTCCTCTTCACGTGGTGAAAATCTGGATTCTATTAACCAAGAAGCTAAGAAGAAGAAGAAGAGGATGAAGAAAAAGAAGAAAAATAAGAAAGGGGCAAACCAAGTAGCCATTTCTATGGATCCAACTGATGTAGAAAAATATTCCAACCGACCTCATAAAGTAAAATTCCTTTACATGCTATGTAAGGGTGAACACCTTCTTTGAATTTGTCCTGGTATTATGAAGGTCTTAGAAGTGTGGTCCACAGGTTTACATCAACCTTTGTGATCAGCCTCTCGTGATTATGCTGGTGATAAACCTTCAACTAGTAATAATAAGGTCCATGGGAAAAAGTGGAAAGTCAAATTTCTGTGTAAGTTGTGTGAAGGTAATAATACCATTCACCTTTTTCCTCTTTTAGATGAGGCTTCCAAAGTGTTGTACAACCTTAAAACTTCCCAACCTTGTCTTCCAGTTGGTTATTAGAAGCTTTCCCCTAATCCTTTGCTAGTTGATCAAGTGAATGATCAAAATTCTTCTTTCGTCAATTCCTCTCTCTCTGAAAGTGAATCTCGTGAGTTTTTTCTCAACCAACCATTGGTTGAGAAAATGATAGACTTGGCTCCACCATCAGTTAACCGTACCTTTCCAGTAGAGAGTGAGCCTTGTAATGCTCAGGTTCTTCTAGTTTCTTCAGTTTCAAATGAATTGGAGGGAAATCCTCCCATTCCCGAGGTTCATGAGACTAGTTCTATTATTCCCATTGAGAAAGATGAAAACACTTACGTTCATACAAAACCCCATATGACTAGTTTAGTCACTTATTTTGACTGGATTCGAATGGAAGGATATCGTATTCCATCTTATGTGCCTTTCCAAATGATAGTAAATGCTTACAATATGGCCGTACTTAGTACAGTTATACATGAGGGCAGATTTGTCAGTATTTTGTCCTCAACTAATTGGCAAGCTTTAGGTTCTCTGCAGCTTGTCCCTATCACCCATAATCTGTTAGATTTTAATAGAGGAACCAATATGTTAGCATCTAAATCTGCCTTAGGCTGAAGGAAGGAAAAATTCAGGGTAACCACAAACCACACTCAGTCTGGTAGCTAGCCCTACCAGAACAGGAGAGGGCTCTGTCCAAGTCACGATCAGTGAATAAGTAAACGAAATGGTCTGAGATGACTTACAGTGAAATATTGATTTAGGCTAGTAAATGAATATGGAAACAATAATTTTTTTTTTATGAATGATTGAATTTCTGGGAGGGTATGGGACCAACGGACAACAATGAGCAGATAATTTAATATAGAGGCACAGATTCCTTCGTGAGGCAAGACAGGCAAAAAGTCTAGCAATTACATTTGAAGTAATGCGAAATGGAAAGATTGTTTAGGAGGGTGAAAAGGGCATAAACACATGAATCCTTTTCAACAGAAGAAGAACACATACGTGAAACTTTCCCACAGGCAAAGCACTAAAAATGAATTTTACCTTATCTTACTCAGAAAATTTCACTGGAAATGAATATGAATGAACTATGAAACATAACGAAATACATATGAAACATTAGGAAAAACACATTTGCTACACTCACAACCACATGAATCTCATGAAACAGAGGCGCTGCCTTTCATTAATCCTCTGTCAAAATATACAATGAAGAAACTGAGTTTCTCTCCCACATTCTCCCAGAAATTACAATCAACCAACCCTTTGCAAATGGTTTGCATACAATAAATAGACTATGCCATGAGGAAATAGAATGACCAAGAGTTGGGGAGTTTCTCAAATCATTACAAAATGGAGATGGAAATCCAACCAATAGCTATAGGTGTAGCATTACAAAAATGACAAATGGCTTGGGGCCTTCCTTTGCCACTTGGATAAAAGCCAAACTCTTTAAACTTTTCCTTAGTTTCTAAAAAAAGTGAAGTGTAGATGAGCGGGCCCACTTGGAGAAAGTCGCGAATCGAAATTTCGCGAAATGGAGGTGAATATGGCCTTTTTTCTCTATATGTGTCACGCCACTGTGGAGGCTATTTTGAGGTACCTGCAGGAGTCCAAAATGTGCCCAAGTGTGCTTGTTGGAAAGCTTGGCTTGTCTACTTCTGCAACCCAATTGGAATTTCTGAATTTGGTGCTCATTTGCCCCTCCAAATCTTCATTCTCCCAAGACTGCTTCCTGTGTGTCAAAATAGGGACAGAGAGGTCATTTTTTGAGTGTTTTTGACCTCTTGGAGACTCAAATCATGCCCAAATTTCTTTTCCATGCACCAATATTTGTTATTGTGCATGATGAATCCAAAAATGCAAGCCATTTGCAATTTGGAGCTCCCAATCCTAATTGTCGGGCCACTAGGAGAAAAAACTTGTGTTGTGACCAAAAATTTGCCATGTGACTAAAATTGTCCCAAATTTATTAAAATTTGGGTTGGAGATCCCGTATGATGTGCTATGCTGGGCCACAGAGGCTTCAGCTAAGATTCAAAGTCGATCTTGCTCTTTTTTCCTCTTTTTCCCCTTTGTCGCTTTGCTCAATTTTGCCTTCAAGCTCCTTATCCGAACCTTTGAACTCATGTTCCATGCCCTGTAATGATAAACCATCCGCCTTAGTATGGTTTTGTCCCTATCGGCCTTCTCTAGCAGTCTCTCAAGGTGGATGTTGATGCGCTCGAGCCAAGACTCATGATCATTGTTAATTTCTTGCTCCAAGGGAGTGAGCTCAATCCTCCTATGTTGGGCAGCTTGGGAATTCTCATGGATTCTTTGCAGCTCCATTATCTCATGCTGGTCCTCAAGTTGTTTGTTCCTCTACTCTAAATACCTGATAATCCATTTGGCCCACTCCAAATTGAGTGACAAGTCTTGGATCTCTATTTTCTGCTCTTGGATGGTCCTCCTAAGTTTGGCACTCTCCTCATCTGCATCATCATCATGAATGAGGATGAAATCGGCCTCCTGTTCACCTGATGGCCCCTCGTCATGCATGGGCCTCTTGCCCTTGTCCTGTACCTGTGTTGTTGATGTTGGCAACGAGGCCCCTTCCACCCTGGGTGGAGATAACACTCGCTTTGCTGCTGCAAACAAATGTCTACTGCCTCTCTGATAGGTGATGAATACTAGCATAGTAGTGGTCTCATGGCACTCATACTGATGAGAAGGACCACCTATCTCATGTTCCGCCTCTAATAATACCTGTGAAGCACTGAAGAGGTCACAGGAGATGAAGTCATCCCAAGCAATGCCCTACAATCCCAACTAATGATCCACCAAAATCCGGATAAGAGAAAAGTGATAAACACTGTTAAGTTGCTGCTGAGGGGTCTTATGCTACATGAAGGTGTTCATCCTCTCTATGTTTTTGCAAATGAAAAATGTGAGGTTCATCATACGTACCTTGGTAAAGTGCATGAGAAACCTGATGTAGCAGGCATATAGACGAGAGAACCTCCCCTCACAGTTGAAGTACTTCATGATCAATTCATCAGCGAAGCATATTCATCTTTCAAATATCTGAATGGAAAGACTCTTGTGAGCTGCCTCAAGAAACTGGCCTTAATCTAAGGCTCATAATGTTGCCTATCCACCTTCTGTTTCTTGTGCCATTGTTCTCCAACATTTGGTATGCCGGTTGCTAATGAGATAGTTTTGGGTGTCAATGTGAAGGTGACCCCAGCCAAGATAGACTGAACTCCATGTAGGTGAAGCACAAAAATACGGGCCAACTCATGATGAACTCTAACATTAGCCACCCTTTGACAAAATTCAAAACATGATAGATGCTGGAAGCATGACATAGCAAGAGGGCAAGCCTGCAATTCAGTGAGGGTGGTTGGCTCATCCCTAACATGTTTGCCACTCTTGTGATGTCTCCGGGGAGCTTGTTCTTCCAAGGATGAATCACTTTGTGTTTCCATCTCATACTCTAATGAATGCTCTGATGCCATGACTGTTGTGTGTACTGTAGTTGGGCTGCCCTTTTGATGCTGGTATAAAACTAGGTTTTGTTGTGATATCTGCCACCAAGGGGAGCAATGAAAAAAGGGAGTGTTAGGAGGGGAATAATATGATGGGAATAGGGGTTATGGGGGAAATTTTGTTTAGGGATGTGTAGGAGGGTTTGGGGATGTTATAAGGTAGGGTTTTGGGGTTTATATTGACCAAAGTGTGGAGGGATAGAGAATAGGGGTTTGGTAATATTTTAGGGTAGGGAAAATAGGAAAAAATGGGACAGGGGGGATAGGGAAAAATGGTAAGAAGGGGAAAAATGAGGGGTGAAAATGGAGCCTTGGCACTAACACCACAATTTTTCAACCCTAGCAACAATGGCTTTGATGTTTTTTAGTGGTAGGTTTTCTGACTTTTTGTTACAACCATAAATAGCCATGAACCACCATAAGCTTCACAAAAATTTGATGAGCAAGCCAAGGGACAGACCTTACCTGGCAATCAGAAGGAATTCCAAAAAATTTGATACAATTGGGAACAATTTCGAGCCTCTGCGGGTGTGTGTCACGCAACAAACCCAGTGTGTCGTGCTCTTTATATGCGTCGTGCCCTTGTAAATTTTGCACTATGGGGTGGAGCTGTGTGCGCCGTGCTCTGTATGTGTGCCGCGCCCCTCTGTGTGTGTGTCGTGCCCTGGAAAACGAATCCCAACTCACTCTAAACACGCACTTTTCTCTCCTAATGACTTTGCAACATTTCTCTATGACCTTGATTTGCACAATGACTTGGCTTCTTGTGAAAACTTGTATATAAAGACTTTGAAGTCATGGGTTTAATTTTTTCTTCTTCAAAATCCCACTTTGCTAATGTTTCATTTTGGCTTTTTTCACTAAGTTAATGTAACACTAAATTTCACTTTTTCCTTTGAATTTTTAGCTAGAATGAAGAAATTTTCGGCACTTTTTGTAGGGGTCGCATGACATGGTGTTTGGCCATGGAAACCATGACTGCACCTGAAGAAATCAACTGGAGACTTTTTTGAAAATTATCACAAATGACACACTGTTTGACTTTTCTTCAAAACAGAGTTTTGAAGAACAGTCGAAGTTTGTCCACATGACGATGAAACTCTTTGAACCATAACTTTGTAAGGGCCTCCCTCTAGCCTACATGGCTTTATTGGAGATGGTTGAAGACCAAATTGACTAATCCCTTGACCTAATGATTGAAAATGACTTTTGTCCATTAAAGGACCAAACCTTGACTGTCATGGACTTTAGTGAACTTTGACAAAAGACCTAAGCCAGCAGGTGCCAAACATGAGGGGAACTGACTAACCCTTTCGTCATATTATGGCATACCCCTAGCGGAATGTAGCTGAGTGAATGAAGCGAGACTCCTAAAAATGAGATGCAGAAAGAGTTTTGATATTTGACAGAGGACTGACATAACCGACTCTAACATTGGCTCCAATGGGGGATGGTATCTCTAGCTCCTTGGAGGTGCCAAGAACTGTAGATATTTGGGTGAGTGGATAGTGCCTTTGTCCATTGGGCTATGGAGTCATTATTTTGACAAACAACACAAGACTTCGACACATTTATTTACTAGAACTTGACTTAAACCGACATTAATTATGAAACCAACATGACTGAAAAAAAGCACTGACTCAATGTAAAAGGAAATGACTCATGACTGACTTAACTAAAACAAGAACTGACAAAAATTATTCAATGGCAGTTGTCCATCAAGATTCGAGGGTTTCAAATCATGATGACAACCACCTGCGTACTAATGCAATATGTACAATCATGTGTAATGTGTCTTCCAATGTAACCAATCAAGTAGATGCCTCCTTGATTGATTCTCCTGATCAGATCTTCTAGTCAACAACAGATACTGGTAACTAGGCATCCAAAAACACGGTTGACCATGATCTCCTTCATCACTGAATACTGCAATAATCACCTTCACTGCTGACTGCAATAGATTTTCCATTGGATCATGAAAAACATCAAGATTGACCTCTTGCTGGAAAAACAAGGTATATTTTTCTCTTGATTCCGGTCTTTCTTCATAGATAAGAGTATGTTCCTGGTCTTCAAAAACTTCTGAACAAATAGATGACCAGATTTCCTCTTCAAAGAACATTTCAAAAAATGAGACAGATGAGGAATAATCTGAAAGGGAATCCTGAATGGTCTGGTCTGTTGGAGTCTAGATATATTGTAGATCATCTTCATATGATATGACGGCCAGATTGTCTTTGCATTCATCAGTGATGAGAAAAGAAACTTCAAATGATTCTTGAAATCAAATACAATCATTTATATCATCTACCATAAATTCACCCAGATCTTTTTCACTTACTTGAACAAAATTCTCATCTTTGTTCATGAGCTGACTAGACTACCTCTTTATGAAGGCTTTGTTCTAATGACATGAGAACATTTGGATTCAAAACTCTGTTTTCTTCATTCTAGGTGATTTTAACAGCAGAATTCTCTCTCATGGGACTTAGTACAAGGTTTCTTGGTCACCATAATCTGAATCTGGATCTGAAAGGGCTGACTTAACGTTATCACATTCTGAAAGTAGAACTGGACTTCCCTGCATGCTATCTTCTTCTATGGATAGATCCGAAATGACAATTTTTCTTTCATCACTTTCAGCCATATGGAATTCTTAAACTTGTTGATCTATAAATTTGTTCACCAGGTTGTCATCCATTTCAAAGGAGGAAGAAGTTTCATGAACACTTTCTTGGCCATGTGTGCGTTGCAAATGCTCTTTAGCTTGAGTTGGAACATAACCATGCAAGAGTTGATCTATCTCGTCTTCAGAGAAGGGAGATAAGACCTTTTGTTTCCTTTTGCTCAAACAGTGATTGTCTTCATTAATTTCAAGTGAAGGTGTATATAAATATTCCTCATATTGCTGATCCATTTCATGTAATTCCTGTAGACTGTCAAGATGCAAAATTCCTTCATCTTCCACTGTACAAAGATCTTGATTTTGCTGCAAAGTTTCCTCAGCATCTTGATGGGACTCCTCTAGTTTCTCTTCATGTTGCTGAAATGGATTCTCGTACAAGGCTTCCATGATCTCTTCATCCATAAAATTATCATCCTCATCCTATTTTTCAAGGCTTTCAATAAAAGTAGAAGCATGTTTGCAGCAGTCATGAACTAGATTTAATGATGGATAAGATTCTTGATACCTTTCAATGAACAGGGCATGAAAATCATTTAGACAATAAATACAAGCAACAGGCAAATTTTCATACCAAGATTGGGCTTCACCTTCAAGAGTGGCCAGGAATATCTTCATTAACCAATCTTCAGGAAAATCAACCTTCAACATGTGAATATGCATGTGAAATCGAACTAGATGTAAAGCAACATCCTTCTTACCATAATCTTTAAATGTAGGAAAATTCCTTGACCAATCTACTTTCGGAATCTTATTTGGAAAGCCTGGAATGTGATCTCGGCTCATGGGAGCGTATCTTCTTGCAATCCGCTCCATTTTAAGAAATCTCAAAGCTACTGATCCCTCTGCAGTGGAGTCACCATGAAGCACCAATTGTTGGATTCTTCAATGAAAGGAGTCACCAGGTGAATGATTTTAGTTGTATTCTTATGTCTGATCGTTTTTCACCATCAACCATCAAATCCGAGCTTGATAGATGTACTGGGGCAAAACAATCTTCAAGAAAACAATTTTGTCCCCAGTGGAGTCACCACTATGTTAGCACCTAAATCTGCCTTAGGCTGAAGGAAGGCAAAATTCAGGGTAACCACAAACCACGCTTAGTCTGGTAGCTAGCCCTACCAGAATAGGAGAGGGCTCTCTCTGAGTCACGCTCAGCGAATAAGTAAACGAAATGGTCTGATATGACTTACAGTGAAATATTGATTTAGGCTAGTAAATGGATATGGAAACAAGAAACAATTTTTTATGAATGACTGAGTTTTTGGGATGGTATGGGACCAACGGACAGCAATGAGTAAAGAATTTAATACAAAGGTACAGATTACTTCGTGAGGCAAGACAGGCGGAAAGTCTAGCAATTAAATTTGAAGTAATGTGGAATGGAAAGATTGTTTAGGAGGGTGAAAAGGGCATAAACACATGAATCATTTTCAAAAGAAGAAGAACACATACGTGAAACTTTCCCACAGGCAGAGCAATCAAAATGAATTCTACCTTATCTTACTCAGAAAATTTCACTGGAAATGAATATGAATGAACTGTGAAACATAACGAAATACATATGAAACATAAGGAAAAACAAATTTTCTACACTCACAACCACATGAATCTCATGAAACACAGTCGTTGCCTTTCATTAATCCTCTGTCAAAATATACAATGAAGAAACAAAGTTTCTCTCCCACAGCCTCCCAGAAATTACAATCAACCAACCCTTTGCAAATGGTTTTCATACAATAAATAGACTATGCCATGAGGAAATAGAATGACCAAGAGTTGGGGAGTTTCTCAAATCATTACAAAATGGAGATGGAAAGCCAACCATTAGATACAGGTGCAGCGTTACAAAAATGAAAAATGGCTTTGGTGACTGTTTTCCTTCCTTTGCCAATTGGATAGAAGCCAAAATCTTTAAACTTTTCCTTAGTTTCTGAAAAAAGTGAAGTGTAGATGAGCGGGCCCACTTGGAGAAAGTCGCGAATCAAAATTTCGCGAAACAGAGGTGAATTTGGCCTTTTTCTCTATATGCACCACACCTAATTCTATATGCGTCGTGCCAATTTGGAGGCTATTTTGAGGAACCTACAGGAGTCCAAAATGTGCCCAAGTGTGCTTGTTGGAAAGCATGGCTGTCTACTTTCCAACCCAAGTGGAATTTCTGAATTTGGTGCTCATTTGCCCCTCCAAATATTCATTTTCCCAAAATTGCTTCCTGTGTGTCAAAATAGGGGCAGAGAGGTCATTTTTTGAGTGTTTTTGACCTCTTGGAGACTCAAATCATGACCAAATTTATTTTCCATGCACCAGTAGTTGTGATTGTGCATGCTGAATCCAAAAATGCAAGCCATTTGCAATTTGGAGCTCCCAATCCTAAGCGCCGCGCCACTGGGAGAAAAAACCTCTGTTGTGACCAAAAATTTTCCATGTGACCAAAATTGTCCCAAATTTCTTGAATTTGGGTTGGAGATCCCCTATGATGTGCTATGCTGGGACACAGAGGCTTCAACCAAGATTCGAAGTCGATCTTGCTCTTTTTGACTCTTTTTCTTCTTTGTCACTTTGCTCAATTTTGCCTTCAAGCTCCTTATCCGAGCCTTTGAACTCATGTTCTGTGCCCTGTAATGATAAACCATCCGCCTCAGTATGGTTTTTTCCCTGTCAGCCTTCTCGAGTAGTCTCTCAAGGTGGATGTTGATGCGCTCGAGCCAAGACTCATGGTCATTGTTAATTTCTTGCTCCAAGGGAGTGAGCTCAATCCTCCTATGTTTGGCAGCTTGGCGATTCTCACGGATGCTTTGCAGCTCCATGATCTCATGCTGGTCCTCAAGCTATTTGTTCCTCTGCTCCAAATACCTGATAATCCATTTGGCCCTCTCCAAATTGAGTGACAAGTCTTGGATCTCTGTTTTCTGCTCCTGGATGGTCCTCCTAAGTTTGGCACTCTCCTCATCTACATCATCATCATGAATGAGGATGAAATCGGCATCTAGTTCACTTGATGGCCCCTCATTATGCATGGGCCTCTTGCCCTTGTCCTGTACCTGTGTTTTCAATGTTGGCAGCGAGGCCCCTTCCACCCCAGGTGGAGATAACACTCGCTTTGCTGCTGCAAACAAATGTCTAATGCCTCTCTGATAGGTGATGAATACTGGCATAGTAGTGGTCTCATGGTGCTCATACTGATGAGAAGGACAACCTATCTCATGTTCTACCTCTGATAATACCTGTGAAGTGCTGAAGAGGTCACGGGAGATGAAGTCATCCCAAGCAATGCCCTACAATCCCAACTGATGATCCACCAAAATCCAGATAAGAGAAAAGTGATCAACACTGTTAATTTGCTGTTGACGGGTCTTGCGCTGCATGAAGGTGTTCATCCTCTCTATGTTCCTACAAATGAAAAGTGGGAGGTTGATCATCCATACCTTGGTAAAGTGCATGAGCAACCTGATGTGGTAAGCATATAGACGAGAGAACCTCCCCTCACAGCTGAAGTACTTCATGATCAATTCATGAGTGGAGCATATTCATCTTTCAAATATTTGAATGGAAAGACTCTTGTGAGCTACCTCAAGAAACTGGCCTTAATGTAAGGCTCATAATGTTGCCTATCCACCTTCTGTTTCGTGTGCCACTGTTCTCCAACATTTAGTATGCTGGTTGCTAATGAGATAGTTTTGGGTGTCAATGTGAAGGTGACCCCGACCAAGATAGACTGACCTCCATGTAGGTGAAGCACAAAAAGATGGGCCAACTCATGATGAACTCTAACATTAGCTACCCTTTGACAGAATTCAAAACATGATAGATGTTGGAAGCATGACATAGCAAGAGGGCAGGCCTACAATTCAGTGAGGGTGGTTGGCTCATCCCTAACATGTTTTCCACTCTTGTGATGTCTCCGGGGAGCCTCTTCTTCTGAGGATGAATCACTTTGTGTTTCCATCTCATACTCTGATGAATTCTCTGATGCCATGATTGCTGTGTGTACTATACTTGGGCTGCCCTTTTGCTGCTGGTATGAAACTAGGTGTTGTTGTGATGTCTGCCACCAAGCGGAACAATGAAAAAAGGGAGTGTTAGGAGGGGAATAATATTATGGGAATAGGGGTTATGGGGGAAATTTTGTTTAGGGATGTGTAGGAGGGTTTGGGGATGTTATAAGGTAGGGTTTTGGGGTTTATATTGACCAAAGAGTGGAGGGATAGGGAATAGGGGTTTGGTAATATTTTAGGGTAGGGAAAATAGGAAAAAATGGGATAGGGGGGATAGGGAAAAATGGTAAGAAGGGGAATAATGAGGGGTGAAAACGTAGCCTTGGAACTAACACCACAATTTTGCAACCCTTGCAACAATGGCTTTGATGTTTTTTAGTGGTACGTTTTATGAGTTTTTGTTGCAACCATAAATAGCCATGAACCACGATAACCTTCACAAAAATTTGATGATCAAGCCAAGGGACATACCCTACCTGGAAATTAGAAGGAATTCCAAAAATTTGATGCAATTGGGAACAATTTCGGGCCTCTGTGGGTGTTTTCCGTGCAACAAACCCAGTGCACTGTGCTCTTTATATGCGTCGCGCCCTTGTAAACTTTGCACTGTGGGGTGGAGCTGTGTGCGCCGTGCCCCTTTGTGTGTGCGCCGCGCTCTGGAAAACGACTCCCAACTCACTCTAAACATGCACTTTGCTCTTCTAATGACTGTGCAACGTTTCTCTATGACCTTGATTTGCACAATGACTTGGCTTCTTGTGAAAACTTGTATATAAAGACTTTGAAGTCGTGGGTTTAATTTTTTCTTCTTCAAAAACCCACTTTGCTAATGTTTCATTTTGGATTTTTCCACTGAGCTAATGTAACACTGAATTTCACTTTTTCCTTCTAATGTTTAGCCATAACGATGAAATTTTCGGCACTTTTTGCAGGGGTCGCATGACATGGCGTTTGGCCACGGAAACCATCACTGCACTTGAAGAAATAAACTAGAGATGTTTTTGAAAATTATCACAAATGACACATTGTTTGACTTTTCTTAAAAACAAAGTTTTGAAGAATAGTCGAAGTTTGTCCACATGACGATGAAACTCTTTGAATCATAACTTTGTAAGGGCCTCCCTCTGGCCTGCATGGATTTATTGGACATGGTTGAAGACCAAATTGACTAATCCCTATACCTAATGATTGAAAATGACTTTTTTCCATTAAAGGACCAAACCTTGACTGTCATGGACTTTAGTGAACTTTGACAAAAGACCTAAGCCAGCAGGTGCCAGACATGAGTGGAACTGACTAACCCTTCCGTCAAATTATGGCATGCCCCTAGCAGAATGTAGCTGAGTGAATGGAGCAAGACTCCTAAAAATGAGATGCAAAAAGACTTTTGATCTCTGACGGAGGACTGACAAGACTGACTCTAACACAATCAACCATTATGGATTCTTTCTAAGCTACATATTACTTTGGGAGGAAAGAATTTCTATATATATGTGATGGTTTTCCAAGGCCTATTGGATTTTAATTGACTCCTTGGTCATGACTATGTTTATGTCATGGGAGCTCTTGTCTCCTCCCCTTTTCGAGTGATGTGATTTCGGCATGAAGGAAGCATTATGATCATTGATAACCTTACATCTATTAGTCCTTAATCAACTCCCAATCAACCATTATCCCTAAATGGTTCTTATATGAAAGTAGTATCACCCCCACAATAGGTTAATTATGTGGCCACTTGTTCCATTCCCACATCTATTGGAGATCTAGTAGGTGATGTAGTACATCATGTACTGGGGGCATTGGAGCCCAATTTTTCCATTGGATCCCTAGACATGTATTCCTCCCAGATTTTTGTTCTCAAATCTAATGAAAACCTCTTGGAAGTCATGGCCTCTTTTGGTCTGTGATCAAAGGTTTGGAGGAGAGTTCCTTGTCTTGTGTCAAGCTCATTAAAAAATGAAACAAGGACCATGAAGATAGTTCTTTTACTATGTCAACCTTGTTAGAAAATGAAATAGGTATGCATGAGAAGATTTCTTTTACTTGTGTCAAGATCATTAAAAAATGAAACAAGGTGTCATGAGCATGGTTATTTTCTTGTGTCAAGCTCGTCAAAAAATGAAACAAATCTTGTTCCAATTCGAGACTTTAATTAGATCTTGTAAAATCCTAGTCGAGTATTTCACTTGATATCGTAAGTGAACCTTCATTCCATCCACCTTTTAGTAACCACTAGTCTACTGACGTGAATGAAATGAACCTTGGGGGTTATCTAACCTCAAATTGAGTCATTATGATGGGGGCATGCAAACTTATCTCAAGCATAGTTTGTTTTCATTTCAAGCCTCATAAAAATGAAGCCAAATCCAAGCATAGTTTTTTTCTCATGTTTCAAGATTGTGAAAAATGAAATCGTCTTCAAGTATACTCAAGCATAGTTTCCCATGTTTCAAGCTTGTGTAAAAATGAAACCATTCCCACTTCACCTCTCGTGATTACCATCTTTATCAACCTTTTTTGCTAGATGAGCCTTGTTTTTCTCATTGTATCGTCATCATCTCGTTGGTTGATCATAAACTTTCACTTGATTGTGTTACCCTTGCCCAAGGAACATTTTCGATGAGTGATCTTATTAGCCAGCCTCTTTACCTTTACATATTTTGAGCAGTTCCGTTGCTATCCTTTTATAGCACTCGTTCCTCCGGGTGGAGTCCTCTTTCAACTCTTTTCAGACTCCAAAAATATGAAAAGATCACCGAGTAATTTTCTTTTCAAACTTGTTAAATTAAATGAGTTGACATCATCTCAGTATATGTTTACCCCTTTTGTGGGTTTGGATTGACTATTTATGAAAAAGGAACACCTTGATTGAATTGGTCAAGAGATTCTCTCAAATATTATTTCTAACTTTCCGAGTTCGAGAGACAAATTACGAAAAGGAAACTGATGGAGTTTTCTTTTTCTTATCTTTTTCAAACTCTCTAAATATGAAAAACACACCATGTTACCCTTCTGTCGCACTCGTAAAAATTAAATGATGAAAGACTCGTCACCATGACAAGACCAAGTTCCTCCTTATTAGCGCTCATAAAACTTACTAGGATGGATTCATCCTAATGATGAACTTATATGACAATCATATGCTATCCCCTTCAAGCTTGCGATAAAAAATATATAGGGTACTTGCCAGAACTAGTGGGGGAAAAGTGAAAGTGTCCATCTTTTGTATCTTGTAAAGGCAACATGTCACTCTTGAACATGACACTCATTTGTTATTCTTGTTGGGTTTGGGATATCCTCACTTATTCATTTTCCTTCTTGGGTTTGGGAAACCCATTTTGCCTCTCATCTGATCATACCATTCCATCATCATGACTTCTGATCTTATGTTGAGACCAACACTACCAAACTATGAGGTCGTGTTGCCGATATGTTCAAGAGAAGTCCTATTTGCAATTCTTTATTGCCTGTACACTATATTATTTTCTGCCACTATCCTGAATCGTACTTATTTACTCTAATACATCCTTTGTTTCATGTCGATGATGTGGGATTCATTATGGCCCTCCTTCGATGGATCACTTCACATCAACTTCAGCTCATTATCCAGGAAGATGATCTAGAAAGTCCCTTCTGTTACCTTAGAGCTTGCTTGCCTCAAAGGAAAGTTCTTCACATTCGACGACATGTTTACATCATTAGCCCTTGATCAAATGACTTCACTGGTGTTTGAATTCAGTCCCATTATTCACATTCATGGATTGTGTTGATTGTACCTTGAGAGCCATTCTCATTATTGGTGGTTTCTCTTGTGCCTGCTAAATTTTTTACGTCATTGACTGATAATCAGGTGGTTTTGTATCATGTTCAACTTCGACACACATATTCACATGTTAGAATTTGTACATTGATCGAGTTGAGATAGAGCACAAGACCCTTGATTTTGTTTGATAATCTAGGTTGCATGGAGCTATGAGTCATTCATGACTGTATACATGTTTCTGTTAGACAGATGGTTGTAACCATACCAAGTGTCCTTACACATGATCCCTCTTATTTGGATGGCTTCTTCTACACCATGCATTCATGTATTACTAGATGAATTTTCCTGTATTGTTAGGCATGATCATCAGAGATTTCAGATATGTATATGTATATGCTTGATTTGCAGGTCTCTTGATGGTGTTTTTCTCATCCTTGCACTGACTTGTAAAGCATCTTAACCATCACTCCTTGTTCTACCTTCATGCTTTAGGGGGCATTTGTTACACAATATTTTATCATGTCTCATGTTCACTTCCCATGCCATATCCTAAAGTGCCAAAACATTGACTATTGTGCAGAATATCCATAATGATATACAAACCAAAACCTCTGAAGTATCAAAGGAAACCTTCCCTGAAATCATTCTAGAGAAAATTGTCTTAAAACATAATTTCTTTCATCAACACGTTTTTCTCCACTACCTACCCGTTTTGATGGTAGGTTTCTAAGTTATAAACTTGTTCTTCCCACATGGATTTTCATAGCAAAACTCACACTTGCCTCCTTCTTGCAAGTTTTCCCAAACTAGAGGAGAAGCTTTATGATCTAGAGGCTTCCTTAATGATGAGTTGGATGTTTTTCATTGTGGATGTGGTCAAATTCTCCTAATATTACCCTTTGATCTTATCCCTATGAGCTTCCTCCTTGATATTTGGGCCTTCCTATATTTTTGGTGAGGTCCTAACATCATCTCCCTTCCTATAAATTCACCCCCTTCCATTTTGATGATCCTCAATATTGCAACAAGAATGCTACAACTCCCAAGGTTACCGACTTTAATTAGCAACCTGGGGTTCATACAAACTTAGGAGGTATCAGAATTATATGTGCAGGATACAATGTTTCCTTCCTTTCCTGTCAAGATTTAATGGAGTGCATGTACTAAAGTCAAATCCTAAACTAATTGCAAAAAATGAAATGTTCGAAATGGAACCTTAACCTATTGTGAGAAAGAAAGTATAAGGAAAGAAACCTATTCTAATTGCATAAAGATCATGAACTAAATGTAAAAGAAAACTAGATTAACGCTATTTATCACATGTGATAATTTAAACTAATTGAGCATGAAATGTGATCTAGAGATTACTAATTGTTGTGTGCATGTGTAAATATAAAAGAAATTATTTTTTTAAATCTTTTTTCTTTATGAATGCAAATGCTAATATTTTTTTGATCTTTGGCAGACAAGACAAGTGTGGAGCAAGAGGGTTAAAATGGTCTTGATGGCATGGAGGTAAATTAGAGGCCTAAACCTAGCTTCAATGATAATTTTTATCAATTCGGGCTCAAAATAGGCTTTCCGACAGGATGCTATAGTGATTTCCTACAGGATCCCTTGATTTACTACAAGATGTTTCAAATTTACTATATGAAATTATAATTCATCGAATGACCAAGAAAATCAAATCCAAATTGGATGGGAATTTTTTTATTAACTAGGATGTCTTAGGTCCACATTCCAATTGGAATCACTCAAAAATACCTATGTTTACCCATGCTAAAACATAGAAAAAGATTACTATTCGAAAATCTAGAAATTCGAGAACTAGTGAACTAGTAAATATAAACAATGCCTAACCTAATCAAGTGAAAATTAAATGGGGTAATTTATTTCATGAACTATAATGTTTTAATGATCTAATACAAGTGGAACCAACTCAATTAAGGCTTGTTAGCATGCTCTAAAAAAATAGCAGAGATTTATTTTTCTTTGCCACAAAGGAGTTCCAGAAATCTAGATTTGGGAATAAGAAAACTAATCCAAGCACCTCAAAGATTACTCTGAACTTCCAAAGATTTTCTAAGGATGAAATAATTCTTTTGATCCTATAAAAGAACTTACATTAACCATTTAACTCAATCTTACAACAAGAAATCATTAATACTAAATGCAGAAGTAGAAATAAATAAAAACAAGAGATGCATGTGAATAAGACGTGAAAAGAAGGAAAGAAAATGATACAAAAGGGCTATGAGGCTCTTGGGATGGCCAAGCCCAAGGAAAACCATAGACTTATGGAGGATAACAATACTTAGAAGCTAAACATGACACCAATCTTCATTATTTTCATCAATAAAATTACATCCTTGCAAAAAAATACAATGGAACTACAGAAATACAAGTTCTCTCCACAAGAACACTAATGAAAATCTATCCCTAGAGGAAAATTTGACTTGGTACTTATAAAAAATTATTAAGAATCATTCCCCATGAAAGGAGGAAGCTTTCCCCACCAAAATCTATTGATTAGTGGATCTCGCCTCTAATACTAGGAATTTGCGTTAAATGACAGGGAACACATTCCTATATTTTCTCGATCATTGGAGTTCCACAATCCGTGCCATAATTCCATAATATCTTGTTGATTTATTATTTATTATTGTTGCTCATGTAGTGGGGAACAAGTTCCTAAACTATCTCCTCCTCCAAGTCTTCATAATTTTCCCAATATTATCATAATATTTCAAAAAAATAAATATTATTAGGCACAAATATGCAATTATTCATAAACCTTCCTAATGAATGTATTAAAGTTAAAAATACATTACCTAATCTAGAAAGAGAGGTTTAATGTGTGGAAGGACAGTCATAGGCCTTAAATTAATGTTTAATTTAAAGGCATGGGCCTCAATTTATGTCTAATTTAGAGGCCCATCATACCCCCTGCTGAAAGTGTTGCTCATCCTCTAAGAAACTCAGTGACCTCATTGTGCCTCATTCATGGCCTTGGTGCCCTCTCTCTTGTGCATTAAAATTATGGGCTATAACTTTTGCAAGGACAAGACCAAAAACATATTTCTGCAAATAAAATTCATTGTTTCTTGAGACCATTAACTTGCCTTATTCTCCTTATTCAAGATGGGTTCTTGAATAATTTTTAGTTTGGCAAGGTATTCCACACCCTTGTCAACATTTTGCTACCTTGTTCTGCCATTTGGAAACCTCTAGCACGTTCAAACTGCCTTTAGACGAGAACTAGGACATCATGTAGTAATTCCTATCAAAACTACGAGAAACCTACAGGAAACCCTATTAAAACTATAAGAAACCCTTTTTGAGCATAAATGACATTTTGAGCCTAGGACATGCCCTCAACTTGACTACCATGCCTTTTTCCCATTTTTAAGCCTTGGAAAAAAGCTAGAAAGAGATGGAGACCTCTTGGAAAACATCTTTTCACCACTGCAGTTTGAGTTTTGTTTTGATGGTGAATGCCTCATTTCCTTCTGTTTCCTTCTTCTTCTCTCTTGTGGCCTAGATGACTACCTAATGGCCTTGGAGTTCTTTGTTTTGATTAGGTCTCTCTTAAACTCTTCCATCTTAGGGTTTAACATAATTTGTTCATTTATTCCTTATTGTATCAACATTCTGTCTTCCTATAGTAGTCATTCCTCCTCTTTCAACGTCTTCTAACTGTATGCGAGTGATGAGAAATGATGAAGAGGGATTGGATGATGATGTTAGGGCTCAAAGTGAGTAGTGTAGGTTTGTGAAAATGGAGAGGATGCTCTGTTTTTTTTCAAGAATGAAATGGGATGGATGAATGTTGAATAGATAGTGAATATGAAGTGGATGGAGGGCTTAGGGTGTTGTGGTGACTTGGCCTTTGAAAAAAATTCTTCTTTTAACTATTGTCCTCATTCCTTGAAATCACCACCCTTCATAATTTGACTTTTCAACATTGCATGAGTGAAGGAGTGAGCTGTAGTTAACTAGTTGAAGGCAGTTGAGACTACTAACCCATCCTTAGCTTATAAAACCTCATCTCTCATACATTGAAAACAAATTTCTAACTATAATATGCTCAAGAGAAGAGGTAAAGAATATTGCATACCTATACCTACCTAATGGCCTTCTTGTATATGTTGTTTTTTGGAGTGTAAAATCCTTGCTTGTATTTGTTGCACGCGTTTTTTTTTATCTTTTTTCTCTAATGTTTTCCCTTGATGTGCAGGTACTGGATGGTGATGCTGATGAATCTGCACTATGTTGGTGGGTTCCCTCTTGTTAAATCCCCCTGTCATGTTTCTCTTATGGATGTGGAGGGTTATATATGTCTCCTAATCGTTGTTTGATGAAGCCAACCTCTGGCTTTTCCCTTTAAAACTACTCACTGCCAATCCTGTAGGTGTTGTTCTATATCCTGTAGGATCCTATAGGTTTTCAGGGAATCCTGTAGGTTTTTAGGGAAACCTGTAGGTTTTCAAGACAATATTTTGTAGCTGATTTGTTTTTTCCATATCTCCCAAATGGTAGAATGGATTAACTTGAAACTTTCTGAACATGTTACCATCATCGCTATGCACCTCCCCCATAAACAATTTTGGTCAATGGATGCATGAATCTTGAGAAAAAATAAAAATGGGTTAAGGTGATGGAGGTCGATTTCTTGGAAACTCTACACTCGAATTTGCTTAAATTGCTTGGGTAATTTACCATCATCCATGTGCATCTCGTCATGAAACTATTTTGTAAATGGATGCACGGATATCGATAAAATGCCAAAATGGTTGTAGGTGATGGAGGTTGATTTCTCAAAACCTATGCACTAGAATTTTTTGAAACTGCTTGAGCATGTTACCATCATCCATATGCATCTCCCCCTGACATAGCTTTGAAAATGGATGCATGGTTTTTAGGTTATGGCAAAAACAAATTTTTGCTCTATGTATTTTTGTTTCTTGTAGTAAAATAAAGCATCTTGTAGTTTTTTAGGACAACAATAAAACTGAATGGTAGAAGCTTGAGAATGATGGTTGGATGGTGAAAATAGATCAGGGTGATAGATTGGCATGGATTTTGCTTTGTCTGAGCATTTGAGAAAAGGAGGAGAAAGTCAAAATTTGACTTCTTTTGACTAGGCTTAACCAATTTTTCTTTTGGTACCAACTTGTTTTTGTTGCTTGTAGATATTGGAGAGTACATGCATTCATCATAGAGATACATGAAGCAAATATTTTTTTTTTTTTTTTTCTTCTAGGCCTACTAGCCACCACAAGGAGGTTTTCAACTAATAAGTCTGCCTAGGTGCCTCAAAGGAGGTTTTCACCTAGGATCTTTTCTTTTTTCCTCTTTTTTTCTTTTTTCCCAACCCATTGACCATATCTTGGAGGTTTTCAATCAACCAACCAATTTGAGGCACCTCAAAGGAGGTTTTCCCCTAAGACTTTTGTTTTTTTCTCTTACTTTTTAATTTTTTTTTCTCTACCCTACTCTACTTGAAATACAAAATCATTTTCAAGTATAAGAATACTTCCAATGGAGCCATGTGCACATCAAGATGACATAAAAACTGATGTGTAGGCTTGAAATGTATGTTTTGAGATGTACCTGAATTTGAGTGATCAAATGCTTTGACTTTTATGAATACAAGCACAATTGAAGAAGGGAGTACTGTCACAACTAGTGACTGTCTGGAACCATATTTCAATATAGTTGTGATGTCCCTAGTCCTTTTGCTGATATGGATCATTCTTCATGTCTTCTTCTACCATGACCTTCAAATCTTCCTCTTTTTTCTAATTGTTCTCTTGAATCCACGGAGGATTTGAAGGTAACCATGAGGGAGATTTCTCAATCTCTAATTTTGTTGTCTGTTCTTCATCAATTGCAGCCCATTGTTCTGTAGTCTTCTGATTTGAATCTTCTTCTTCTGGATGTGGTACTTCAATGATATCAAGATAATATCCTTTTTCAATACTCTTCCTAAGCTATCGTGAATACCATTGATCTTAAGAGGAGATGTTTACAAGTGTTGTACCTCAGCATTATAAGTGGGTTGAGCTACTTCAATGTGTGGGTTTGGAAATGGTGGTAGAGGTAGTTGAGTGGGAGTGGATATTTGAGATGGATGTGGTTGGGGTTGTGGTTGTGGTGGAGATGAATGGTAGGGATAACATGGAGTTGGGTATGGAGGATATTGAGGAGAATATTGAGGATATTGTGGATGGCTCCAATAAGTTCCTTTCCAACCTTGTTGCCAAGATTGGTTTTGGGGTTGGGATGGTCAATGCTGCCAAGGAAAGGGTGTGTTCCAACTACTTTGAGGTGGATAGGCATAAACTTGAAATTGTGAATTAGGTTCTTGCATCATATCACACTGAATAGGCTTCCATGGTCCTCTTGGAACTACATAACATAGTTGTTTTTATCACTCAGGTTGTTCCCTGCTTCCTAAAGGGAATACGGCTGAGGTAACCACTAACCAATCTTTTAGTTACAGGTCCTAGCCTACCTGCAGCCAGAGAGGGCTCTCTCTTTATAATTTAACTTTGTTGGTGGGTGATTTTAGGCTAGTTATGGTGTGTTGATTCTGTTTTGAACTTGGTTGGTTGGTGAATTCAAGCAGAGCTGAGGTATACATTACAGAACAGTTTGGGCCATTGGGCAATGGAGTTCAGGGCAGTGTGCTGCTGAAGTACGTTTCTGAAGACAAAGTATTGCTGCAAAGCCAGATAGGCATCTGTGGAACAATTTTTTAAGATTAGGTAATGAAGTTATGGAATTAGTGAGTGAAAGGCAATTGAGAATCTTCCACTATGCTAAGAAGGGGAGAAATGAAAGTATTGCTTAAGAGCAGTTAGGAATTTTTAAACAATATTCATAGTGAGAGAATTAGTTTAGACATGAGCAATTAAGAATTCATATCCATGGCTAATCCAGAAGAAAACATATTTAGAAATAAAGATTGAGCATAGGGTGTATTCAAACAAATCCTAAGCTATTCTTTTTCTCTATTTACTATGATCATGAACATATATAAATTATTGCATACACAGAAAGACAAGAACAAGGTTCAGAATAACTTATTGTTCCAGCAAATGACACAGGAATTTTGCAACATAACCCAGTCATTCATTTCCACCTTCAGACAGTATAGGAACCAGGAACTCCACCAGCAATTTGTATTAGCAAAAGGTCTCACATATACAATACAGCTCTTCTGAAAGAGTTTCACTATCACCGACCCTCAATACGTTCTATAAGGGGATATATATACAAAAATAGGATACAAAATATCTTGATAGTGAGTTATTGTGCAATAAATCACACCGCCAACTCTCTTACAAAAAGTAAATGAAAGAAGTAACTATAGCAATTAATGTTGACGTGGCAGCTGTCTTTCTGTCAGACAATTTTTGACTTTTTAGATCACCAAAGTTGGTTGTAGCCGTGTCTTTGAATCTGCGTTAATTGAGCCTGTTGTCTGAGTGTTTTGATGAGTCACTGTACGAATGCTTCCTGTGATATCTAAGTGCCTGAGTCTCTGCTGACCTGTACTGCGACTGAGATTTGAATTTTCACAAAAAGGAATAATATGGTTGTATCACCTGGGCAGTACTTCCAGCATTGCCTACCACCAATCAGCTGGAGGTAGCTGATGTCTCCTTACTTTTACAAGTGTTTCATCTGCTTCTGTATATCTGTAGAAATTTGGAGGTACTTCAAACAAATGATTAATCTCATGCTCAATAAAAAATAAATTCTCTAATTTGTCATACAGAGACTACCCAGAGGGAGGCCCTGCTTCTTTTGTGGAGCTGGTGGATGCTGTGATCTTATTTTCAACATAATTGTTGATCCTTGTGATGTATTCATCATATGACAGTAGTTGTCCTATGCCAGTCACTAGGCTAGGCAGTCCTTTATCCTGCAATGCTGTCATCTTTACCCTGAATTCATCTATTTCTGACTTCATATCCTGACATTTCCTTTCGAGAGTTTGAGTGAAATTTCTTAAAGTCAACACTTTTTTGGCTGTCAGGATAGTGTTTGTTTTGCTATTTATTTCCAGTGTTGCCAATTCCTCCCTAGTGTGAGTATTCAGGAAATGTATCATTTTATTGGCCTGCTCAGGCATGATTCCTAGTGTTGTTCTGGCCTTTTGTATTTCAACATGAGCTATGCCTATTAGTTCAATTTTCTCATGTATTGCCTGGATTGACCTCCATTGGTCATGGATTGATTGGCCAATTTTAGCCCAGATTATCTTCTTGATTTCTGCCATAGTTTTGCCTAGAAGCAATTCTTTTTCCAAAGCTTTTACTTTGGTTTCCAAGGCCTTTATCTCTCTCTGCTTCTCTGCCACTGTCCTTTTGGACTTGTCATAGCTGGCCTCTAGCTTGGCCAGTCTATCTTTGGCTTCATTGATTTCTGTCACCTGAACCTCAAGTTCCTTGACAGCTTTCATCAAGTCCTCCATGCTCATGGTTGATTCTGTTGCTACTGTTGTTGCTACTATGGCTTCTGTTGCTGATGTGGTTGTGGTAGGTGCTGGGATGACAGGAGGGCTACTTCTGCTTGTGTAGGAGGGGCAGGGCCAAGAGTTGTAGAAGTATGAGGGGGCTGGGAGGTTGACTCCCCTTGCTTGTCTTGCAATGCCTTTTCCAATTCTACTTCCATCTGTAATATTCTCTGGTTCATTTTCAGAAGCAGATCCATGGCCTCATCAACTTGCATTTCTTGTGCAAGTTCTCATGTTTGAGGGTGAATGGTTGGAGGCAGCTTTGCCTGCTTCCTCAGTGCACCAATGTCATCCTCCGTTTTCTTCATAAGGGCCTTAATACCCTTTGGATCTTTAGGATCATCTCCTAGATCAATGATTATATCTTCCAAAGTTTTTATTCTGTTGTCCTTAGTAGTGGAAGACATCCTTTCCAAATCTAGCTGTGTATTTGTATTCTTTAGTGACTCTTTTAACTGATGGGCCAGCATGGCCCTGTTTGCAAGTGTGGCATACACCATTTCCCCTGTCTGTTTGTGTAGTTCTATATGATCCATGGGGTCTATGTCCTTGGAGAGGACCTCTAGACTTGTTTTGGTGTAGTCTGCAGATGATCTAGGCTTTGGAACTTTAGGCTTAAGATGAGTAAAAATCATCTTATCCTCCTTGATGTCATATGCTGCCATCAATCTCTGTTGCTTGGAGGGTGTTGTTTTAAGAATTAATCATATAGTTGAACTCTTAAGAGTTCATTTTGGGCCTTGATTTCCATAAATGACCCTTTGACTCCAGCTGGTTACTTGCCCTGCTGCCTTGAGGAGGATACCTCTGTACTTTGCTGCATGGCCTGTTCCTGCTGGAATGAACTAGTGGCAGTCTACTGACTGGATTCTCTTTCTCTGCTTTGACTTTCTGCTCTTTCTTCACTGATGTGTTCTTCCTCGGTCTGAGGCTCAATTCTTCGCCTCTTTGCCTCCGGTTGCTCTGTTGACCCACTTGGAGGTGTGGCCTCCTCTCTATCTCGTTTTTTGCCTCTCTCTTCATTGAGAGGTGTTTGCAAAACTGGGATTTGGAGTGTTTCAGCTTGTTGTACAGCGGCATGCCCTTGACTTTGGTCTTTTGAAGTGTTGGGTTGCCTTGCCTCTGTCTCTTGCTGTACATCCATCACTTCTTTGCCTTTTGTTGTGGTTGTTGTCGTTGTAGATGCCTGCTGGGTGGTCTGTGCAGTTGCAACAGTGGATGTGCCTTCTCCGACTTGGACTGGTTGCTTGAATATGACCTACTGACAAGAATCCAAGTCAAGA
This sequence comes from Pinus taeda, assembly GCA_000404065.3. NCBI lineage: Eukaryota > Viridiplantae > Streptophyta > Pinopsida > Pinales > Pinaceae > Pinus > Pinus taeda. The sequence continues at coordinate 73,624 of APFE030714786.1, forward strand.
GTTTTCTCTAAATCTTTCACAGTCTGCTCCATTGTCTCCTCCTGATTAAATTCTTCTACTAATGTACCAGGCAGCCATTCATCTTGGTTGGCAAAGTGTTCAATTTGTGGATATGGACAATGTTTATAGGCTACCAGCCTATACTTTACTCTCCTAGCACTGATAAAGCCTTCAGGGTCATAAGGGACCCACCAGAAGCTCCTTTTAAGTTTAAGATGTTGCCCCAATATTTGATCAGATTCTTGCCAACCATCTTTCTTGTTCATGATGAAGGGGCCTAGGTGGTCTCTGAATTTGAGGTTGGCTTTCTTCTTGGCACTATGGAAGTGTGTAAGGTCAGAATTGATGAGTTTCCTATAGTATTCCAAGGCAAACAATCTCATAGGCACATATCTTGGGAGCCTGT
>APFE030714786.1:78014-88587 GCA_000404065.3 Pinus taeda
TTCAAAATCAAGCTGCATGTTTGTGTTTTTCAGGGCTTCCTTTAGCTGATGGGCCAGCATTGCCCTGTCAGCAAGTGTTGCATACACCATTTCCCCAGTCTGTTTGTGCAGCTCAATCTGATCCATGGGGTGTATGTCTTTGGAAAAGACCTCCAGGTTTGTTCTGTAGTAATATGCTGGGGTCTTTGGATGTGGGACTTTAGGCTTCAGATGGGTGAAGATCATTTTTTCTTCCTTCAGATCATAGGTAGCCATCAATCTTTGTTTTTTGGCTGGAGTTGTCTTCAAGAATTTCTCATATAGCTGCACTCTCACCAATTCATTCTGTGCCTTGACCTCTATGAAGCCTTCTTTGACTGCAGCTAGTTTCTTGCCTTGTTGTCTTGAGGAGGATACCTCAGTGGTATGCTGCTGGGCTTGTTCTAGCTGAAATGAGCTAGTGGCAATCTGCTGGCTTGTTTGCCTTTCTCTGCTGTGGCTTTCTGCCCGTTCTTCACTGATGTCTCCTTCTTCTGTTTCAGGGTCTATCCTCGGCCTCTTGGCCTTTGGTTGCTGTGATGACCCTGTTGGAGGTGTGACCTCCTCCCCGTCTCTCCTTTTTCCTCTCTCATCATTGAGAGGAGTCTGCAAAATTGGGATTTGGGGTTGTTCAGTTTGCTCTGAAGGGGCTTGCCCTGATTGCTGATCCTTTGATGTGCTGGGCTGCCCTGTCTCTACCTGTTGCTGTTCATCCATCTTCTCCTTTCCCTTTGCTATAGTTGTTGTTGCTGGAGCTTGTTGGGTGTCCTGTACAGCTGGAGCAGTAGAAGTGCCTTCTCCTACTTGGACTGGTTGTTTGAACAAGATCTGTTGACAAGAATCCAAGTCAAGAGTTTTTTCCAAGTCTTTTACAGTCTCCTCCATTTTTTCTTCCACTTGGGGATGGATTTTCTTGGTGGAAAGCCAAGAACAGCAGGTCAGATGATGGACTCACCAAGTTAGTCCGAAACGTTGGTTTCTTAACTACTCACAGGTTTTCCACAAATTCATTAAGGTCAGATGGCCTTATTTTCTTCTTCTCACTGTAGTGAATTTGGTCTAGTATTGCCACCTTTGATCTGCAGCCAGTGAGATGGTATGCAGTGTCTCATGACCTCTTTAGAGCAAGAATTAACATTTCATGACTTGCTAACATGTATCACTGCCTATCATTGGTTTTCTGCTCTGAAGACCTTGCTCACTTCTGTTCATTTGAACTTTTTCAAGTATCTATGTCATTTTGATATGGTTTTGCTGATCATTCTTCAAAATTTGTTGTAGTTGCTCTTCTATATATCTACTGTAAAAAGAAAAAATGCTTGAAAATATAAACATTTATGTACAATATGGGGTTATCTTATGCTCATGTATCATAGTAGTGCTTGAGCATTCTCCCATTCACTGGGCCTTCATCATTGTTTGACTCATCTAGACTCTTGAGGAAGAAAGTATTGTTACCTTGCACAGCTTGAATTACAAATGGCCCTTTCCATAGAAAGTCAAATTTGCCATGCTTTCCTTTGTCTTCCCTCCTAGAGTCCCATTTCAAAACTTTGTTCCCTATGAAAAAGTCCTCAGCCTTTGTTCTTTTGTCAAACACCCTTTTAAGCTTTTCCTGTAGAACTTGGGTTCTATGATACACTTCTTCCCTTGTTTGTTGTAAGTGAATTGTTTGATTGATCCTTCTCTGGATATCATTGGGTTCAGCCTATATTTCTTGCAGCAATTTGATCACAGGGATCCCAAGGGAGGATGGGAACACAGCTTCCAGGCCATATACCAATTCATATGGGCTAGTACCAATAGATCTTTTTGTGGTCAATCTATCTGCCCATAGTGCATTTACCAACTTTTTATGCCAATTCTTTTTGTTCTCCTCCAAGACCTTTTTAATGATGTTGATTAGGATTTTATTGGAGGACTCAACTAGGCCATTGCCTTGAGGGTAATAGGTTGTTGAGTGACCTAGGGTGATATGATATTTGTGACAGAAGCTGATCATTTTCTTGGATTTAAAGGCAGCTGCATTGTCTGTTATGATTTTCTCTGGGCAGCCAAATCTAGACAAGATATTGGTTTCTAGGAATTGAATGATAATTGAGTCATTTGCTTGTCTACAAGGTATGGCCTCTATCCATTTTGTGAAGTAATCAGTAGCTGTCAGGATCCATCTATGCTGTCCTGAGGATGAAGGGTGAATTTCCCCAATTAAGTCTAAGCCCCATTGTTGAAATGGTTTTTCAGTTGAAATGGGCTTGAGGGGTAAGGGGAGTAACTTTTTCTTCCCTTCAAAGTTCTGACATTTATGACATGACATCACAAACTTTTTTGAATCAACAAACAGGGAGGGCCAATAAAATCCAGCCCTCAGGATTTTATCAGCTGTTGATTTCTAGTATAAGTGCCCTCCACAATCTCCCGCATGAAATTCTCTAAGGACTTTATCAGCTTCATCTGAAGTTAGGCAGTTAAGCAGGACACCTTCATGATTTTTCCAAAATAAAACATTATCTATTATACAAAATTTTTAAGCTTTCATTTTTAGAAATCTCTTTTTGGTTCTGGACAACCTTGGAGGAGCTTGCAGGTTTAATAATACGAAACATATGTCAGCATACCAAGATGATTGTAAAAAGGCTTGATTGATCTGTGGAGTCGCCATCTCCTGTTCGTTATCCAGTTCATTGATGTCAAGGGCTTGGAAGTTGGTTTCAGTCATTAGTTTAGCTAGCCCTTGTCCTTTTATAAGTTTTGTAGGTTTGATCTCTATATCATACTCCAGAATGTTGGAAATCCATTTGCCCCTCTTACCTTCAATTCCCTCTTGAGTTAAGATGTCCTTGACCATTGCATTAGGCACATATGCCACTATGTGAGAGTATAATATATAAACTCTGAAATCCTTTATGGCTTTGATAAGTGCATATGCTTCCTTTTCCATGATTTGGTACTTCAGTGGGGCATCTCTAAGGGCTCTGCTGAAAAAGGCAATAGGTTTTTCACATCCCAAGTCATCCTTTTGCAGTAAGACAACAACAATTGTATGTTCAGAGGCAAAGGAGAAAATTATAAAATCTCTATCAAATCTGGGGCTTGTAAGAACATGTGTTTTTGTTAAAGCTATCTTGATTTCTTCAAAAGCCTGTTTGGCTTCAACTGTCCATTTGACTTTGGCATCTTTCTTGAGCATATTGTTCAACAATCTTATCAGCTCAGCCAAGTTAGGGATAAATCTTCTTAGGAAATTAATCTTTCCTAAAAAGGCTTGTAATTCTTTGATGTTCCTTGGATGGGGGACCTGAAGTATAGCTTGAATCCTATCAGGGTCAATTCTTATGCCATCTTTTGAAATTATATGGCCTAGGAGTTTGCCTTCTTCCAGGCCAAATAGTGATTTCTTTGGGTTCAAAGAAATGCCATATTTTCTGCAGATTAAGAACACTTGTCTGAGGTGTTTTAAATGTTCTTGGTCTGATTTTGAGAAGGCTGTTAGATCATCAAGGTATATTACTAAGAAATCATGGATTTCTTTAGCAAAGGCTATGTCCATTGCCCTCTGAAATGTGGCTCCAACATTCTTAACTCCAAAAGGCATTTTTACATATTTGAAAGTTCCCCAAGGTGTGGTGAAAGCTGTTTTATCTTGATCATCTGGGTGAACTAGAATTTGATTGAATCCTGAGAAGCCATCCTGTAGTGAGATCCTTGAAGCTCCCACTACCCTTTGTAAGATGTGATCCATTTTTGGCAAGGGGTAGTGGTCTTTGAGAGAGACTTTGTTCAAATTTCTCAGATCAACACAAAGTCTTATCTCCCCAGTTTTCTTTCTTGTAGGTACCAGGTTAGAAATCCATTCAGAAAATCTTATAGGTGCAATGATTCCAGCTTCATACATTCGTTTTACTTCCTTTTCAATTAGGGGAAGAAGGACTGGATTCACTCTTCTTAATTTCTGTTTAAAGGGTTTCTGGTTTTCTTTGAGGGGTATTGTGTGTTGGATAACTGTAGTATCATAGGATTTAAGGTCCTCATAACTCCAGGCAAACACATCTTGAAACTCTTTAAACAGTTTAATATATTATGATTTCTTATCAGGAGGTAAGGTTCTAGAAAGCTTGACCATTTTGGGATTTTCAGTGGTCCCAATATTACACTCCTCTATTTCTGCATTGATGGGTTGCATCTTTGGTTTCTTAGGGATGTCATTTGAATCAAAAATATCTTCTAAAGGAGTAAGACCTGTGGGCAAGAAATTATCCTTTAGCCGAATCACTTCAGTTTCTTCTTCAATAATTTCATCAAGATTTGCTAGTTTTAGCTTCTGTAAATTGGCAGAGTCAAAGGTGGTAGGATGTAATATCAGATCTGTTGTTTCAGCTAATATACTTGTGCTAAGTTCATCAATTTGGTGTTGATCATCCCTAATGCTTGTGTCTATGTTTAAGTTTGAGAATTCCTCCTTCATGGTCAAAAAATTATTTATCTGAGTATCATTCTCAAATACTTGCCAATTATCTATATTGTCTGGGACAAAAGGCTTGTGTTTAATCTCAGCAGTGAACTAGTGGTTAGGCCCAAAAGGCAGTTTACAGGTACTTGTAAAAGTTGCCAAACTATGAGCATGCAAGTTGTGGCTTCTAGGTATTTTGGTGAGCTGATATTCCAAGAAGCTATTGAGCAAGTCTGTTACTGCTATCCTATAAGACCTTAGCCTGGGATCATTTGTGACAGAAGTTCCCTTTATCTGTTGTATAATTAGGTCTGAATCACCCAATATAGAAACTTTGGTTACTCCAAGACTCTTAATCAGTTTGAGACCTAGCAAAAGGGCTTCATACTTGGCCATGTTATTTGTACATCTGAAGTTGAGCCTATATGCATGGCCTAAAGCATGGTCATTTTGAGTATTGTGTATCCAAACCCCTGCTCCTGCTCCTAGCTTGTTTATTGACCCATCAAATTCTAAACACCACAAGATCTCTTGATCAATGTTTCTTTCCATGGATTTACAGATTTGTTCAGTGGGCTGGTCTAGTTTTGGGGATTCTTGTGATATATTATCAGCAGAATGTGTAGGTTTGCTCACATCAGTGATCTTTTGATCTTGAGCAGTGGACTGTTCATTTATGTGCCTGGTTTCTGTTGTTTTCAGGAGCTTGACCTCAGTTTTGGGACACATGTCAGCATTGTACAGTATGAATGAGTCCATGTCTGAATGAATGGAGTAGATTGGGAATTTTTGGGGCTTCTCTTGACTGCTGACCACATATTTCATCATTGTTTCTCAGTACAGTCTCTTTGGCTGGCCAAAGATTGAAATTGTGGCAAATGACATGTCTAGTTGCAAAGATCTTTGGAGTTTGGCACCCCATGATCTTGATAAGAGCATACCATATTTGGGTGGAATGTCAGCTACTACCACATCCATTAAAATTGTTTTGGCTGGATATTGGACTAGGGATACACAAAGGTCTTTGATCAGGCCTAGACATCTCACCTGGCTGGAATCAAATGAAAACAAATCTTTATAGGGTCTGGTGATATCTAGGTCAAGTTTTTCCATTACTGATTTGGGCATTAGGTTATGAGAGGCCCCTGAGTCAAACATGGCATTGTGTAGCACCTTTTCATGGATGTTTAGGCTTACATAAAATGGAGGGGTACCTCCATCCACTGATTTTCCATTGACTTCTGAGCCAAAAATCAGCTCTGGTTGATCATCCAGAATATCAACTGCATCCCTATTTTCTGGTACTTGTAATGATCTATTGATTTGTTGTCTGAAGACCCCATGTTTGGCTAGTTTAGAAAGAGGAATTGCTATTTTTAGTTTGCCAATTTCTGTTTCAAGATTGAAAGGATTTTCCATCTGAACTTTTATATTGTGAGCAGCAAGTTTTTCCTTCTTTGCTGAATTTTGGGTGACCTTGTCCTGGTCAGGTACACTGTTTTGGGGTATGCTTGGATTGGGTTTGTTTTCAAGAGGTCTGCCCAAGATTTCTGTTGGAAGAAATGGTGTAGATGTAGGTTTTACTGGAGGTTGTACATCAGATACATCTTCCACTGTGACCTCCCTTTGGAGTTTTTTATCTGAGGACTCTGTTAAAACAGACTTATCACTAGATTTTATGGGCAGTTTGGTGTTTGTTTGTTTGGTATTCTCAGGTACATCTATGGTTCTACTTCTTAACTTGTATTGTTTGTGTACATCATAGACTGTTGTGTCATACCCTTCTCTGAAATCAAATGACTCACCAGATTTTGTTTGGAATTGTTTGTATTCTTGGGCTTGTTGATCATCTTGTGTTAAGAATACTTGTTGTTCACTATCCAAACCCATTAGATTGATGTGGGGATCTTCTACTTGTTCACTAGTGGTTGAGGCCTCTGCATAGCTTTCTTGAAATGGAGGTCTGATATTCTGATAAGGACCAGTCCTCCCAGCATTTGGATTTTGGTTTTTTCTAAAATTTGGATTCCTAGTAGTGTTGCTTGTTTGCCCTTCCCAAGAGGATTTTCTCTCCATGGTCTCAACTCTATCTCCCAACCTCTCCATACCCTTCATGATTGCATCTGGCTTTTGGTCAAAAGTTGAGGGTTCCTCTTTAAATGTTGTTCTTCTCTCATTTTTGGCTCTAGTACTCTTGGCAATCAGGTTTTCCTCCACACTGACAGCTATATTCTGCATGTCTGCAAGAATTGGAGGTGCTCTTTCTCTTAATTGATATGCCATATCTGAATCAAATCCATCAGGGAATTTGATCAAGGCTAGATCAGGTGGAGGTCTTATGTTCTAAGGAATGGCGTTGTATACATTGTTGAACCTAACACAGTAATCTTGAACTGTTTCTTGTGGACCCCTTTTCAAATTATCATACTCTGTTAGTATGTGTAGAGGGTCTTTCTTCTTTTTCCATCTGTTTAAGAAGCTTAGGTATAAAGCATCAGGATTGAGTATAGACTGCGTAGCCAAGGACCTAAACCAGGTCCTTACATCCCCTGTTAAACTTTGTACAAAAAAATTCATTCTTACATCTTCATCATCTATTTCATAGCTCTCAAAGTAGTCCTGCATTCTCTTGGTGTGTTGTTGGGCAGTATAAGAGCCAGTACCATCAAAGTAAGTGATCTTGCTTTGATAATCTTGGGGCATAGCTCCTGGATTTGCAGGCAGGTGTAAAGGGGCATATCTGTTAGCCATATTAGCAGAGAGAAAAGGGACAGAAAGAAGAAGTGGAACAGTTGGAACAATAGGGATAATAGGAGTAAGGTGTGTTGGGGATGGAGGAGTGGGGAAGCTACCTTGGGAAGTGGATGAAGAACTAGGATAAGTGGGGGTTATGTGAGGATAAACTGATGCTTTGGCAGGAGTAGGAATATAGCTCTGCTAGACTGGTTCAACACCTGAATCTGAGAGCTCTCCTAGCTGCTCTTGCTTCTTCAAGATCTTGGGAATTAAATTGGGGTTTTCAAAGATAGCTGGGGGATTAGGGTCAGGGTTTGACATAGTGTAACGAGTTTTCTTCTTTGGAGTCAGCTTCTGAGTTTATTTTCTTAATGTTTTATGATAAACTTATAATCATAGCTTTCAGAGGTACTTCCCAGAAGACTTATCTAAAAAAAGGAGGAAGCTTGTTTCCTTTCAAGTGGCAATTTGAAATATTCCCCAGTGGAGTCGCCAATTATATTATCACTCAGGTTGTTCCCTCCTTCCTAAAGGGAATACAGTCAAGGTAACCACTAACCAATCTTTTAGTTACAGGTCCTAGCCTACCTGCAACCAGAGAGGGCTCTCTCTTTATAATTTAACTTTGTTGGTGGGTGATTTTAGGCTAGTTATGGTGTGTTGATTCTGTTTTGAATTTGGTTGGTTGGTGAATTCAAGCAGAGCTAAGGTATAAATTACAGAACAGTTTGGGCCATTGGGCAATGGAGTTCAGGGTAGTGTGCTGCTGAAGTATGTTTCTGAAGATAGAGTATTGTTGCAAAGCAAGATAGGCATCTGTGGAACAATTTTTTAAGATTAGGTAATGAAGTTATGGAATTAGTGAGTGAAAGGCAATTGAGAATCTTCCACTATGCTAAGAAGGGGAGAAATGAAAGTATTGCTTAAGAGGAGTTAAAATTCTTAAACAATATTCACAGTGAGAGAATTAGTTTAGACATGAGCAATTAAGAATTCATATCCATGGCTAATCCAGAAGAAAACATATTTAGAAAGAGAGATTGAGCATAGGGTGTATTCAAACAAATCCTAAGCTATTATTTTTCTCTATTTACTATGATCATGAACATATATAAATTATTGCATACACAGAAACACAAGAACAAGGTTCAGAATAACTTATTGTTCTAGCAAATGACACAGGAATTTTGCAACATAACCCAGTCATTCATTTCCACCTTCAGACAGTATAGGAACCAGGAACTTCACCAGCAATTTGTATTAGCAAAAGGTCTCAGATATACAATACAACTCTTCTGAAAGAGTTTCACTATCACCGACCCTCAATACGTTCTATGAGGGGATATATATACAAAAATAGGATACAAAATATCTTGATAGTGAGTTATTGTGCAATAAATCACACCGACAACTCTCTTACAAAAAGTAAATTAAAGAAGTAACTATAGCAATTAATGTTGACGTGGCAGCTGTCCTTCTGTGAGACAATTTTTTACTTTTTGGGTCACCAAAGTTGGCTGTAGCTGTGTTTTTAAATCTGCGTTAATTGAGCCTGTTGTCTGAGTGTTTTGATGAGTCACTGTACGGATGCTTCCTCTGATATCTGAGTGCCTGAGTCTCTGCTGACCTGTACTGTGATTGAAATCTGAATTTTCAGAAAAAGGAATAATATGGTCGTATCACCTGGGCAGTACTTCCAACATTGCCTGCCACCAATCAGCTGGAGGTAGCTGATGTCTCCTTATTTTTACAAGTGTTTCATTTGCTTCTGTATATCTGTAGAAATTTGGAGGTACTTCAAACAGATGATTAATCTCATGCTCAATAAAAAATAAATTCTATAATTTTTCATACAGAGACTGCCCAGAGGGAGGCCCTACTTCTTCTGTGGAGCTGGTGGATGCTCTGATTTGATTTTCAACATAATTGTTGATCCTTGTGATGTATTGATCATATGACAACAATTGTCTCGTGCCAGTCACTAGGCTAGGCAGTCCTTTATCCTGCAATGCTGTCATCTTTGCCCTGAATTCATCTATTTCTACCTTCATATCTTGAGATTTCCTTTCTAGAGTTTGAGTGAAATTTCTTAAAGTCAGCACTTTTTTGGCTGTCATGATAGTGTCTGTTCTGCTATTTATTTCCAGTGCTGCCAATTCCTCCCTAGTGTGAGTATTCAAGAAATGTATCATTTTATTGGCCTACTCAGGCATGATTCCTAGTTCTGTTCTGGCCTTTTGTATTTCAACATGAGATATGCCTATTATTTCAATTTGCTCATGTATTGCCTAGATTGACCTCCATTGGTCATGGATTGATTGGCCAATTTTGGCCCAGATTATCTTCTTGATTTCTGCCAAAGTTTTGCCTAGAAGCAATTCTTTTTCCAAAGCTTTCACTTTGGCTTCCAAGGCCTTTATCTCTCTCTACTTCTCTGCCACTATCATCTTGGACTTGTCATAGATGGCCTCTAGCTTGGCCAGTCTATCTTTGGCTTCATTGATTTCTGTCACCTGAACCTCAAGTTCCTTGACAGCTTTCATCAAGTCCTCCATGCTCATGCTTGATTATGCTGCTGTTGTTGTTGCTGATGTTGCCTCTGTTGCTGATGTGGCTGTGGTAGGTGCTGGAATAGCAGGAGGGGCTGCTGCTGCTTGTGTAGGAGGGACAGGGCCAAGAGTTGTAGAAGTTTGAGGGGGCTGGGAGGTTGACTCCCCTTGCTTGTCCTGCAATGCCTTTTCCAATTCTGCTTCCATCTGTAATATTCTCTGATTCATTTTCAGAAGCAGATCCATGGCCTCATCAACTTGCTTTTCCTGTGCAAGTTCTGCTATTTGAGGGTGAATGGTTGGAGGCAGCTTTGCCTGCTTCCTCAGTGTAGCAATGTCATCCTCCTTTTTCTTCATAAGGGCCTTAATACCCTTTGGATCTTTAGGATCATGTCCTAGATCAATAATTATGTCTTCCAAAGTTTTTCTGTTGTCCTTAGCAGTGGAAGACATCCTTTCCAAATCAAGTTGTGTATTTGTATTCCTTAGTGATTCTTTTAATTGATGGGCCAGCATGGCCCTGTCTGCAAGTGTGGCATACACCATTTCCCCTGTCTGTTTGTGCAGCTCTATTTGATCCATGGAGTGTATGTCCTTGGAGAGGACCTCTAGACTTGTTTTGGTGTAGTCTGCAGATGAACTGGGCTTTGGCACTTTAGGCTTAAGATGAGTAAAAATCATCTTATCCTCCTTGATGTCATATGTTGCCATCAATCTCTGCTACTTGGAGGGTGTTGTCTTAAAGAATTGATCATATAGTTGAACCCTTAAGAGTTCATTTTGGGCCTTGATTTCCATAAATGACCCTTTGACTCCAGCT
>APFE030714786.1:88597-103449 GCA_000404065.3 Pinus taeda
CATTTCCCCTGTCTGTTTGTGCAGTTCTATCTGATCCATGGGGTGTATGTCCTTGGAGAGGACCTCTAGACTTGTTTTGGTGTAGTCTGCAGATGATCTAGGCTTTAGAACTTTAGGCTTAAGATGAGTAAAAATCATCTTATCCTCCTTGGTGTCATATGCTGCCATCAATCTCTGCTGCTTGGCGGGTGTTTTTTTTAAGAATTGATCATATAGTTGAACTCTTAAGAGTTCATTTTGGGCCTTGATTTCCATAAATGACCCTTTGACTCCAGCTGGTTGCTTGCCCTGCTGCCTTGAGGAGGATACCTCTGTACTTTGCTGCATGGCCTATTCCTGCTAGACTGAGCTAGTGGTAGTCTGCTGGCTGGATTCTCTTTCTCTGCTTTGACTTTTTTCTCTTTCTTCACTGATGTGTTTTTCCTCAGTCTGAGGGTCAATTATTTGCCTCTTGGCCTCCAGTTGCTGTGTTGACCCACTTGGAGGTGTGGCCTCCTCTCAATCTCGTTTTTTGCCTCTCTCTTCATTGAGAGGTGTTTGCAAAACTGGGATTTGGAGTGTTTCAGATTGTTGTACAGGGGCTTGCCTTTGACTTTGGTCTTTTGAAGTGCTGGACTGCCCTGCCTCTGTCTCTTGCTGTACATCCATCACTTCTTTGCCTTTTGCTGTGCTTGTTGTCGTTGTAGATGCCTGCTGGGTGGTCTGTACAGCGGCAGCAGTGGATGTGCCTTCTCCGACTTGGACTGGTTGCCTGAATATGACCTGTTGACAAGAATCCAAGTCAAGAGTTTTCTCTAAATCTTTCACAGTCTGCTCCATTGTCTCCTCCTGAGTAAATTCTTCTACTAATGTACCAGGCATCCATTCATCTTGGTTGGAAAAGTGTTCAATTTGTGGATATGGACAATGTTTATAGGCTATCAGCCTATACTTGACTCTCCTAGCACTGATAAAGCCTTCAGGGTCATAAGGGACCCACCAGAAGCTCCTTTTAAGTTTAAGTTGTTGCCCCAATATTTGATCAGATTCTTGCCAACCATGTTTCTTGTTCATGATGAAGGGGCCTAGGTGGTCTCTGAATTTGAGGTTGGCTTTCTTCTTGGCACTATGGAAGTGTGTAAGGTCGGAATTGATGAGTTGCCTATAGTATTCCAAGGCAAACAATCTCATAGGCACATATCTTGGGAGCCTGTAAGGAGAGAGCTCACAGCCATAGATCCTGATGACTGTGTGATTTTGGTATAAATACCAATCACCTATTTTGTAATTCCTGGACAGCTGTAAGATTTTCTTCATATCTTTTGACAATCTGGCAGGAGGAGTCCTTCTCAAGATGCATGTGACTGGATAGACAAATTGGTCAATGAATTCACAGTAGGAGTAGGGAGAGTTCTGGACTTGATGGAAAACTGAAGACCAGAAGATGACAGACCTCCTCTCACCTTATAAATCCAACTTCTTGATGGGGCACTGGAAGCAATCTATCTGGTAGTACATGAAGAGGTGATACATGTATGATGAATATTTAAATATTGCTTCCCTGTCTAGCCTCAGCAGTTGGTCATGTATCTTGTTGGCAATAAACTTGGCATAATTGTATTTTATAGCAGGGGGCTTCCGAAGGCTATATGCAGATAACAAGACCAACACAGTTTCATCAACATGTTCATTTGTGGAGAACCCTAGCACAGAGGATATCATGTTCACCAACAGCTTGCCTACCTCATTGAAATTTCCATATGGGAAAGGTGGTGGCCCAGAAGGTTGGCAGTCTGCTCTCATGAAAGTTTTGGCAACTGTAGCAATCTCAATGCTAGAGAGCTTGGAGCCCTCATCCAGCAAGTACTTTATGGAAAAGGGGTAGAGCAGCTGGGTTTGCTTGTAATTTAGCATTTGATTGATGGAATCAGGAGTAATGTAAAAGAGGATGCTCCCAGATGGAGACTTAACATCTCTGAGTTTTTGGTCATAATTTTCTACACAGAGGTGAATGACTTCAGGAAAGACATTAATAGACGGCAAGAAATAGATAGGGAGATTTGACTCCCAGATGCCATACATGTCACTGTTGTCCAAGTGACTGTTCCTCAGCTGGCAGAAGGTCTGTAAGTGGTTCCTCTCTGCCACAAAATCTACAATGAGGAAATCACTGTCCACTAGAGGCATAGTTTCAAGCTCCTTACTTGGTGTATTAACAGGAGCAACATCTAGAGTAGATGGAGTGGCCATGTTTGAACTTTACTGGATAATCACTTGAGCTTAGAATTAGTGCAGAGGCTGAGGACTGCCCTCTAAATTGTGTTTGAAAGTGAGCAGTTCTGAGAGTATTAGGAGACTTTTTACAGGGTTGATGAACTATGGGGCACTCTGTTGGAAGAAACCAGAGTGTTTTGAGCTAAGTAGCTGGTTTTTGCAAATGGAATTCTGATAAAAGGGATCAGTGTGCAGTTATATGGGATTTAGTCAGTAGCTTGGCTTCTAAAATTACTTTTTGATGGTGAATTTCACAGAAGGGCATGGGTTTTGCAGAGCTTCGTGGTGTAGGGAATTTACCAATCGTTTTGGGTAGTTTTAGCAGATAATTCGACTGTGAGGAGCTTTGCAGAGATTTTTTATAGGAAATTAGGAGAAAAATGGCACAAACATGGCTGAAATAGGTTGACTGTGGCAAATACCTGGATTTTTCGGTGCCGTAGGTGTCAAGCTGGAACAATGGCAAGCAATTTGAATAGAATTTGAGGGCGGCAGCAGCTTGGGTGAGAAACTTCTCGATTTTGGCCGTAAACGACGTATTCCGCATGCACAGCGCTCCCAAAACGACAAGTGAAAATGACACAAAACTGTCATTTCCCGACTTTTTATGCAAATTTGGCCTTTTGGCGCTTTTTCAGCGATGACATCAGCATGACTTCATCGGTGGGTCCGGGTATGGCAGGGTGACGTGGCGGCTGACGTGGGTGGCCACGTGGCGGTGACACGGTGGCAAGGCATGTGGGCAGATGGACGATGTGGAGGCTACGTGGAGCAGCGGTGGTGGACGAGGGTGTTGACGTCATGCTATCGTGGGTATGACATTAGCGGGAGGGGGCAGGAGGTAAGCGGTTTCCCCGGAGAAACCTTGGGCAATAAGTGGTAAGAGGGGCGGGATGCTACGAACAGCCCGGGCGGTTGACGCGTGGCGGGGGGACGACGGTGAAACCGCCAATCCCCCGAACGCTAAACCTTTTCCCATTCGCAGGTGAGATCAACCGCCCACCATTAGATCTGTGGGGCAGACGATCGAGCGATCAGCAGAGGAGGTGAAATGACAAGGGTTTATGGCTACGGGGACCCGCCGATTTAAAATAATCAATTAAATATATCACGCGCGGGGTGGGTTTTCAACTTAGGTTTAGTGGGTAAATGTTTGCGCCCGTTTATGAATGTTTAATTTAAAAAACATTATAAACCAAAATTTTTAGCGCGGAAAGGGGTAAGAGGGGTTAATGAGGGTGGGGACTATGGATTTTTTATTTTTAACCAAACTTTTTAATTAAAAACCCATAGCTTGGGGTGGTAGAGGGTTAATATTAGCCCCTGATGGATTAATATTCCCCGAGAAATGACTCTATAGCTATAGTGCTAGGGGGGAGGGTATTTACATAGATTTTTTGGGATTTTCATATAGATATTTGTAGAATTAGGGAAGGGGAATGCTTAGGGAGCTAAAATAATACATTAGTTGTTAATATGACTATGTGAGGTGAATGTGTAGGGGCAAATGCTAAGCTTTAAGAAGTAAAACTTAGGAATAGAAGATGAGTGGAATTGAGAGTAAATAAATATTTTTACACAAGAAATGTGGCTTCTTTCCCTTGACTGAACTTCATAGTTTGACCTGGTACTTTGTCATGGAATGAAGTGGAACAGGACACTTGAGCAGATCCCAAGGTCCTTGGGGGATGTTAATAAATGATGTTTGGGGAAGAAACGGGGAAATTAGACATGCTTCCATATTTATGTCCTCAAACCTCTATGATGGTTCCAATATCCTGAATGGAATGAGTCTTGCTCTTGATAAGCCAACTGGTGATGGCCCTTCACTTCTGCAACCTTACACTACTTACCCAACCTAGTAATCCTAACATTTTTTCTTCACTTGAAGTGGGTGCACTTGAATTAGCAGACCCTTATTTCTTCCAAGGACCCAGATTAAGTAGTTGGGCTCCTTCATTTCTCTACCTAGCTAGTCATCTGCCAAGCTTGAGTTGTTTGGACAGGAACCATTCTCTATTCTGCAACAAGCAATTTAAGCATGGCATGGTCCAGATTAGACTGTTAGGCCATCCATCAAGTATGATTAGCATCAGTATTTGTAGACTGTGTTACTGCCACAAGATAGTAGTGGCATTTGTACTGGCCACTTTCCTGGTCTTTAGTTTGGGGTTCATTTTCACTATTCCTTTGACCATTTGATTTTCTTGCCTTTTGTTTATTCTTTTAAGGCATACCCTCTTTTCATTTTTTAATTTTCCTAGTATGTACACAAAATATGGAACCTTTGCAGCCTGCAATGATGAACAGATTTGGCCCTTCCACTGTCAATCATGAAAGATGAAACCTATTGGTATAGGAACCTAACAGTTGCATTGGAAATTGACTTGCTCCATTGTCCTCTTGGTGAACTTCCTTCAACCTTGGTAATGAGGAGAAACATTTAACATCATGTGATTCTACATGGACAACACAAACATCTTCTTTTTGTTCATTTTGTATTCTTAACATTTCTACTTGTTCGGTTAGATTGCTAAGAATTTCTGTTTTAACGTCGTGAAACAAATTTCCAAGTTTAGCTTGACTTACCAATCTTGATGTTGATTGACTTACCCTTGCCTTTCCTCTTGATATGTGTTTTCATGTTTCACAAATTTATTCAAATGATAATTGATATACATCGCCTCTACTCATGAGATCAAGAATATCAATCCACTAATCCCTAATTGTTCTAAGTAAGAGGGTTTATATTGTGTTGGATCTTAAATGATGTAGTTTTACCCTCTTAACATTAAACATGAACCTCTCCATTAGATCCTCAAGGCTCTCATCTTCTCTTTGATTTTCATTCTAAAGATTTCTTCCTTAAGATCATGATCTTTATATTTTTCTAAAAATATATTTTGCATATCATTCCATGATCTTATTGAATTAGTCCCTAAACTCATGAACCATTTAAGAGCTTTATCCTTCAGTGTTGCTGGAAACAATCTCATTTTTTGAGTTTTTAATAAGTAACTATAAGATCTACAAACAATCTCAAATTGAAAGAGAAAGGTTTCCAAATCCTCTGACCTTAGACCATGAAATTTTGGAAGAAAAGATGGAGAGAGGTTCTTCATGTGCACATTGTTATCAATATCTTTAATGGGAAATCCAAGAGGATATTCCTCATTGTCATCATGTCCATCCATTTCTTCTACATTCTTTGCCATATTCTTCTTCTACCTACAAAAGTGGATGGTGATGTGGCTCTTACTGCACCATGTGATCAAATGGGGGGGGGAGGGGGTTGGTGTTGGAGAAATTTAGTTTTTATTTTGATGATTGAATGCAAACTATAATGCAATGCAATTTTCTACTTTTGAAATTAAATATACCTAATGCAAATATTTTTCTTTTGCAAAAAGTTAAAATAAATGAATCAACTAGGGAAGAAAACAATGCATACTTTGACACCTCCCCAGAAACAATGCCAAAAATTGATGAGCCTCGGTATTGCAACAAGAATGATGCAACTCCCAAGGCTACTGACTTTAAATATCAACCCGAGGTTCGTACAAACTTAAGAGGTATCGACACTATATGTGCAACATACAATGTGTCCTTCCTTTGTTGTCATGATGTAATGGATTGCATGTACTGAAGTCAAATCCTAAACTAATTGTAGAAAATGAAATGTTCGAAATGGAACCTTAACCTATTGCGAGAAAGAAAGTACAAGGAAATAAACCTATTCTAATTGCATAAATATCATGAGCTAAATGTAAAAGAAACCTAGCTTAACCCTATTTATCGCGTGTGATGATTTAAACTAATTGAGCATGAAATCTGATCTAGAGAGTACTAACTATTGTGTGCATGTGTAAATATAAAATAAGTTATTTTAAAAATATTTTTTGCGTTATGAATGCAAATGCTAATATTTCCTTGATCTTTGGTAGAGGAGACAAGTGTGGAGCAAGAGGTTTAAAAGGGTCTTAATGGTATGGAGGTCAAGTAGAGGCCTAATCCTAGCTTCAATGATGATTCTTCTCAATTCAGGCTCAAAACAGGCTTTCCTATAGGATGCTACAGTGATTTCCTATAGGATCCCCTGATTTACTATAGGATGTTACAAATTTACTATATGAAATTATAATTCATCGAATGACCAAGAAAATAAAATAAAAATTGGATGGGAATTTTTTTTTTATTAACTAGGATGTCTTAGGTCCCCTTTACAAGTGGAATCACTCAAAAGGACCTCTGTTAACCCATGCTAAAAAATAGAAAAACATTACTAGTCGAAAATCTAGAAATTCGAGAACTAGTGATCTAGTAAATATAAAAAAATGCCTAACCTAATCAGGTCAAAATGCAATGGGGTAATTTTTATATGAACTAGAATTTTTTTTTTTTATATAATGCAAGTGGAACCAACTCAATTGAATTTCATTAGAATGCTCTAAAAAAATATTAGAGATTTATTGTTCTTTGCCACAAAGGAGTTCCAGAAATCTAGATTTGGGAATAAGAAGACTAATCCAGCTAGCTCAATGGTTACTATGAACTTCAAAAGATTTTAGAATGATGAAATAATGCTTGTGATCTGGAAAAATAACTTACATTAACCATTTAACTCAATCCTATAACAATAACTCATTAATACTAAGTGCAGAAGTAGAAAGAAATAAAAATAAGAGATGCATGTGAATAAGAAGTGAAAATAAGGAAAGAAAATGATACAAAAGGGCTTTGAGGCTCCTGGGATGGCCAAGCCCAAGGAAACTCAGAGACGTATGGAGGAGAACAAGATTTAAAAGCTGAACATGACACCAATCTTCATTATTTTCATCAATACAGTTACATCCGTGCAAGAAAATGCAATGGAACTGCAGAAATATGAGTTTTCTCCACAAGAACACTAATGAAAATCTATCTCTAGAGGAAAATTATACTTGGTATTTATACAAAATGATTAGGAATCATTCCCCATGAAAAAAAGAAGTTGTCCCCACCAAAATCCCTTGATTAGTGGAACTGGTCCCCAATACTAGGAATGTATATTAAATGGTAGAGAACACATTCCTAGATTTTCACGATCATTGGAGTTCCACAATATGTGCCATAATTCCATAATATATTGTTGATTTATTATTTATTATTTATCCTCTTGTAGTAGGGAACAAGTCCCTAAATTATCTCCTCCTCTAAGTCTTCATAATCTGTCAAATATTCTCATAATATTTCAAAAAATAAATAATATTAGGCACAAATATGAAATTATTCATAAACCTTCCTAATGAATATATTAAAGTTAAAATACATTATCTAATTCAAAAAGAGAAGTTTAATGTGTTGAAGGATGGTCATAGGACTTAAATTAATGTTTAATTTAGAGGTATGGGCCTTCATTTATGTCTAATTTAGAGGCCCATCACATTCGCAAATGGTTGGTCATTGATTGCTACATCCCTATCCTAAGGTTATGCTTACATGGTTCCCGTTCTAGCTTGGAGAGGGAGGGCTTGAAGAGTCTTTGCCTAGACTTGGACATCCACCCAAAAGAAGGCCTCAACATTAAGACATATGTTGTATGATTCCGTTTTCAGTTTCTTAAAATATACAACTACTGGTTCACTTTCCATAAATGTTTGTATTGATGCTTTATTTATCTTAATGCTCCTTGATCTATTAAGTAGATTACATTTGAATTATGCTTGTTTCACTTTTATGGTATTTTGTATCTTGGTCTCTTGTGCATGTACTCAAATGCTATGAGCAGTAAGGACTGAGCCTGAGGAGAAAGCAATCAAGATCTTCAACAAAGGAGTGCATTATAGCATCAAAGTGAGGTAGATCTCCTTCATCTTCTCTTATTTCGATTGTAATATAGGAAAATATCTTGTATTTTTTTTTCGTTTGTTGCTAGACCCACTCATTAGGCTAGAGGGATCATCTATGTCCATAGAGAGGATTTACCTACTTAACAAGACCAATTCCCAGAACAACCCAAAACTTTCTAGAATTAAGTTTAAGGTGATGAAAAGTCTATATGATAAGTTATAAGGTTAGGTATTTCTTAGAACATTCCAAACACATGAGAACATTTTCTCAAACACATGGTAAACATAGTAGCTATAGGTAATGAATGCATTTTTTTTAAGGTCTCTTTAGCTTCATCAAAGAAACATCAAGAAGGCTCGATGCCATATCAAATGAGCTACAAAAACACTTTTTAGCCCTTGCATTCATATAACCATTCATTAACTTAATAGTCATGAACAAGATTTATAACCAAATCAAATCATTTAGCTAGGCGTATAACCAAAATGAATCCATGAAAATTAGACATAAAATCACCACAATAATCAACACATGTGCTTCTTGATCGTAATAAAAAAATAATTGATATTAACATATGCAACTGCCAACCAATACTGAGACTTCCATGTACCACCCGACCATAGATTGGGTTGAATCAAATCTCTCTTTCAACCAATCACCCTCATGTCATATTCCAAGAATGAATGTGGAATCCTATGTGTTAAACCAAAATAGAGCCAACTAGGGATTTTAGAGGCAAAACCACCTCAACCCTCAATAATAGTGATTTCACCTAACCTGTCAAAAACTCACTAACAACAAACAAGCTTGGATTCCACTAACTTTATTCACCATAACTAGAGGATTTTTCTTGTCTCCGCCCATTCGTTAAGAGTTCAAGGGAAAAGGCCATCTCCACTCTTGACTAATCAGGTGCTCAAAAAATAGATCAAAATTCAAAGTTTTTGGATCAGTGTGGAACCTAAACGACCATGTAGTGCTCGACATCCTAAATTCAACACAACTCATTTCGCATGAAAGGACACTGTATGCTCCCATAATCATGTTTACTTCACTTTTCCAAATAGGCAATTTTTTGTAAAAAATTGACATTGCAATTAACAATTGGTACTTTTGACGTCGTGATGACTATACAGGTCTATGTGGAGGTTTGATTGGTCAATAGGCTTAGCGGAACATGATGTGCCAAGTGGGACATTCTCATTGGTGCAATTTGGAATTTTTTTATTGGCTCATTGGTGGCCAACCACGGGATGACACATGGCCCCACCAAAATTTTGGGTCAAGATCCGTGGAGCAGCAGTGGGGTCGAACCCATGACCATCAAGCAATAGTCCAAATCCTTCTACCAACATGCCACCGGTTATGACTTAACCATATTAGTTCACAACTCCTATTTAAATGTTAAATGTGTGCCATTTTGGGGAAGGGTCAGCCCTTGGTTGCACCATCAACATACGACCACTAGCGAATGGTGTGGGGGGCCAGTGAGTGGGGGCAGGCCGTTGGCCTTAGCCCCAGGAACATGGCCCCCATATGGCCACAATTTGCAGATTTAAGGCATTATTAGACATTTAAAGTTTCCAAAAATTTCACCCAAAAATCGATGAAATTGTCACTTCGCTAGTGCGATTTGGGGCGAAATTGTAGGATGATGCCAAATTTTGGGGAATTTGCGGTGTGATTAGTTGAAAAACTCGAAAGGTCATAACTGCTTCATTTTTTTACCAAATCAGAAACAGAAAGAGGCTACACAAGATTTTTTGAGAATTCTGGAGCTAATTGAATAGGTTTCAAAGCTTTCCAAGCATTTCAAATTAATGTACTCACACTTTTGATAATAATAGAGAGGGCCAATCCATTAGAAGTTGGACCAAGGATATGTAGCTGAGGGGCGAAATCCTTCATCATGTGTTTTTATGATATTGTTTATGGTGATGTTTATGTCTATTATATGATGTTGTTTATGCTAATTGGCACATAAAATTTACCTAAAAGAACTCAAAAGCTCATGTTTAGACTTTCAATTAACCTCGTGAACCCTAAGAACTTTTAGCCTATTCTAAAAATGAATTTAGCACAAAAAAACTAACTTTTCCAATCGGATCAAGTTTGGTATCAGAGCTCTTGGTTTTCTTTGTGCAAGAGGGATTTAACTGTTTGCAAGTGACTGTCATGCTTACAAGGTTTAAGCTTAAGAGAGGAGAATGGGAGTTGGTTGAAAGCCCTGAAGTTGGGTCAAGGAGAAAGAGTGCAAGGTTGCCACAATCTCCACCATTAGTTCTTCCTCAAGTTTTAGTTGAAACTTCAGTGATCATGTCTCATGAAGGATAGCCTACAAACATGACAGAGGATAAGAAGGTCTTTAGGAAGGCTTTATTTGACATGACAAAGATGGTGAAGGTCCTCTATGAAGAGAGAAATACCAGACTGTAGGGTGAAAGCTCCAAGCCTCCCAAAGGAGAAGGTTCTTCAAGAGGAGGAGGTAATGGAAATGGAGGTAAACCTCCACCCTCTCCACCATATTTTTCATCTTCATATTCACAGGCATCTTCATGCTCTTCCACTAATACAACCCTTACTCATACTCATCAACATACCTTAAAAGGAACTGGTAAATCACCCCTATTAAAACTTGATGTTAAATTTGAACTGCCCATGTATAATGGTGAAGTGAATGTAGAGAAGCTTGAAAATTGGGTTCATTAGTTGGAGGTCTATTGCAGAATTCAAAACCTTCAATATGATGACATAAAGATTTAGTTAGCTTCCTTGATACTGGAAGGTGCAACACTGGTATCGTGGGAATCAAGGACACAAGAAGAGATAAAAAAATATGATAATATCTGAATTTATTGGTCTAATTTCATTGCTGCAATTAACAGATAATTATACCCTCTAGAATATATGTAGAAAGCCATCATGAATTGACAAAACTTTAGATAACTTAAAGGTAAAAATGTGGAATATTACACCCAAGAATTAGAAAAAAAGTCTCTAATGTTAGGTGTATATTTGCAATCACAATACATGTTTCTGAAGTACATAGGGGGTTTACACAATTACCTTAGGCATACTATCCTTATGTTTAATCTCAATGTTGGCCAGATAAATCGAACTTGTAGACATGGGCGATCTCCCTAGTATCAATAGATATCTAGCAACAAGCAGGAAACACAAATCTACCTTTCCCTAAACATATTGTGATTCATTAATAAAAACTAAAGAGGTGTTCAGACCCTACCTTAAGTCCAATGCTAGTTTGTGGCAGCCATGCTCCAACCGTTTGAAAGAGTTTCCTTTTAAGAACATGCAATCACAAACAAGCACACATCAAATAACACCTGCGTAGCTAATATAATAAATCATGTTCATCATGGTGATCAAGGAATTTATGAAATAAACCATAAAACACAACTTATTGAGAAAAATAAACTTGATTGTATTAACTTTGAAATAGAAGAACTTTACAACCTTTGGTGCCTTGATGTTTTACAAGATCTTCCCAGGGTCCAAACAGGAATCTCCTCTACTTTGAAAAGCCTCACTCTCTTCTAAATGAGATAAAAAAGGTATGTAATCTCTCCTCTCAAAAGCTCAATTAGGAAGACTAAGTTCCAGCAGCATTTCACCTCAAAAATATTCATCTTTCCACCTCTCAAGTAACCATCCCAATGCCTCATTTTATAGTGCAAAGGAAGGAGGTTACAGGTCCACCATTGAAGGGATAGAGTTCTCCTTCAAAGGGATAAGATCCTCACATCAAGGGGTTAGCTCCTTAAGGTATGGGATGCATGGACCTTTAAAGAGCAAAATTGCCACCTCAGGATTCCCTCTAGAAGCTTCCAAAAATGACTCAAAGTGAGTTTTTAAGAATTTACTTGCTCCTTTTTAACTTTTACAGTTGTCCGCACCATATAACACAGAGACAGAGTGGTCAAGTGCGTAGGGGACATGACCATTAGGTGCAGGACCACATGTAATGCTAAGAGAAAGTGCAGAACCAGAGTTTTAGAGATTTTTAAGGACTTTCTCTTATTTTCAAGGCTTGATATGAAGAAATGAGGTTTAAGACTTGTCAAAGGAGGAAGGTATGAGTGGTCATAGACTCACATAGATTCAAAATGTCAAGGTGACTATTTTTGTGCAACAGATTGCCCCCTAAAGTGCGAAGTCTATAATAGATGAGGATAGCTTTTGTCACCTAAGAAGAGTGAAGTACTATATCATTTCAAGGATCTTCCTATGGACACCCCAGTCGGACCCTGTAAAAACATTCAATATATATATATATATGAACATATCATCGCTGACGTAGGCATTCCCATACTCAGATCAAAACTGACTAGAAAACTATCTAAACTGCTCTGGTATAGGAATGATTTTGTAATACATCACAAGTATAGAAATATGTAGACACAGTATGGGCACAACCATCTGTTTATAAATAGTCCACTGTATAATGAATAACAAAATTCCTCACAGCCTGGATGGTGGAAACTAGATCTAGGGTCTTGATTTATGCTTCCTAAACTAGCACGATTCTATCCATGTGAATGAATGTGTCGAGGTCAAACATGGTAGAAACCACTTGATTACCAGTCAATGATGTGAACTGTTAACAGGTGTGAGAGAAACCACCAGTAATGTCAATGGCCCTCAAAGTATTCAGTACAATCCATGAAATGTGAATAAATGAGTTTATGTCGAACATGTCACAAAATCCTTTGATCGAAAGTCAATGATGCAACCCGTTGTTAAAGGTGAGAAACCTGCCATTAAGGCACGCTGATTCCAAGGTACTGACGATTTCTAGATCATCTTTATAGATAATGAGTTGGAGTCGATAGAAAGCAATCCATCGTAGGCAAGCCCACAACACGAAATCATAGATCAATTTTTGAAGAAATATATTTTGCGAGGACTAACTCAAGGATGGTCAAGATGGATGACATATATTTTGCAAATGAATGGTTTGTTTGCACTGACCTCTTGAACACATAACGACACTGTAGATGGTTTGGTGACAACTGAACCAAAGCTAATACCCAAGAACCGGTTGAAGACTTTCAATATGGTTTGATTAACTGTTAGGCAAAGAATTTCCCAAGCCAGGTGAACACAATATCATGTTCAAGAGTGGTTAGCTGCTTTTCTAAACACAAAGTATAACAAAAAAGTTTATTTTTCTCTCTTTTCCCCCACCATTTCTGGCAAGTACCTCTTTATTTTTTACGAGCTTGAGGAGAATAACATTTTCTTGATTATAAGCTCATCCTTTGGAAGAGTCCAACTTAGTTTAAGATTCAAACCCTGAGAAGGAGTGGCCCGTTCCTGTTTAAAATTGAACAGGTCCTTTACTGTTGAATTTTAACGAGTCTAGTATAGGAAAAACTCGGTGTTTTTCAATTTTAGGGAGTCAGAAGAAAAACTTAAGAAAACTCCATGGTTGTCCTTTTTCATAAATTTGTGTCCCCCAAGCCCAAAAAAGTATAAAATTATACTTGAAAGAACCGCTTGACCATTACGATCAAGGAGTACTTTTCATAATTAGTGCCTTCGATCTGAAAAAGTAAAAAAGTGATAAAAAAACACGTCGTTTTATAACCAATATTGAACTTGAAACGACAAAAGTCTGGTAACCTTTTCATGTTTATACGGCCAAAAAAGAGTTGTAAGTGGATCGTCTTTTTAATTCCGTTTTAACGAGTTTAAAAAGAAAAACTTGGCAATCTTTTCACATTTTATGAGTCAGAAAAGAGCTTAAAGAGGACTTCTATGTTTCGCTTTTTTGTAAATTTTGGAAAAGTCCGAAAAAGTGAAAAAGTATGCTCTTTGTTGAAAATGATCAATTCTTCCTGAAAATCCAATATTCTGCACAAAAACTCAAAACATTACTCATACCTGTTTAAAATAAATAAAAATGCATCAAAAGTTACCTTTTTAAAGTGAAAAATAAACAGATTAAAATTCATTTATTCAAAAAAACTTATAAAAAGGGCTTTTGTAAATTCATTTTTACCGTTTGACTTCAGAGTGAAAAGTAAGAGATTTTGGTAAGAAACTTCCCGTGAAAATTGTGGAAAATATGACCGTTGGAATCGAAAACCATCAGCTCCAGGTAATCCACATCATCCCTATCTTGCATTTCAACCATTTAATTTTCATTTTAGGGCTTTAAAAATTGATTTTTAAAGGAAAATTTTGTTTAAAAAACCGCTTGCGGGGGTCCGCAAGTGCAACATGCGGCCCCTGCGGACCTCAACTTTTTCGTACAAGGGAAAAATTCAGGGTCCCACACCTACTCTTTAGGATGAGTGTAGACCTACGCACTGTCCCTAACTAGCGGGTGCAAATCTCGCGAAATAAGTTTCTTAAAATGTCAAATTTTTCCATTTCCACCCGAAAATTTTGAACTAAAATATTCTAATCCACGCTTTTTACAATGTAGGATATATAAAATGCTCATTTGGTGGGAAAGGAAGCACGGAGATATAGATCTCGTCGCATTAATTCATCCACCTACAATACGGGCATTAAAAACATGTGGACTATTTAAATTTTGGGCCATACCCGAAATGAGGGCTCAGGTAGACTTTTTGCAATGGCTGGTAGACAGGTGGAGCAGACAGGACCAGTGTTTCATAATTGGTGGCCATCAGCTCGAAATTGAGCTATATGACATTTATTTCTTGACTAGTTTTCCCAAGAGAGGCGAACGATTATCTCTATTTGGGACTAGGCCAGGTGGCCTAGTCTCCGACTAGAGT
>APFE030714786.1:105253-121542 GCA_000404065.3 Pinus taeda
GCATTTGCTATCACAATTGTAACAAAGCCCTTTTTCTCTTTTTTCTTCAAATTGTTGTGGTGTAACCCTTGTAGGTTGTGGAAGGCTAGGAGAAACAACACTTCCATATTTATAGTTGTGACGGGTATGCTGCTTGGTTTCCATAATATTTCTTTCCACTATGTCACAAAGACCTTTTACTCGTTCCAATTGTTGTGGTGTTGCTCTAAAGAAGGTGTTGCTCTTTGTATCCTCATAATGTGCTATCATTTCCTCAGTGAAAATTGACCACGTAACAATTTGTTTACGAGAACAAATCCATTCATACCATAAAAATTGATCCGGTTCTAAATATGAAGATGCAATATACCTTTTGTAATAGTGGTACACCATGTAGATCGAAATATTGCTCCATCTGAAGTATCCAATTTACCGGATCCTTGCCATCAAACTTCCTCATCTGGATTTTTATTGATTTTAGGAGCTTTCTCTTGAAACGACTGTAACTCTGTACCTTCAGCACATCTAGTTCTGAAATTTTTACCTGTGGAAGCCCTCTATGTCCTCTTTCCAATGCCACCAGTCTGATCCAAATTGGAATCTCCAAGGAAGAGTTATGCGAAATCTGCCACAGTGACCTAATTATAGACTAGTTTAGTAGAGCGAACTTGTACGACATGCCACGAGTCACTGTTTTGACCTTTAGCTCTGAAAAATATATAAAAGAAACTATAGTACATCCTCTTTCTACACCTTCTTACGTAATTTCAGTCCAATGCTCAGAGAACAAGTTATGACGATTTTCCCCAGGTCACCTGTTTGGAATGTAATTCAAGAGTTTGCAAAAAGACCAACTTCCTCAAATCATATCTCCGCAAATATAGCGTGAAAAGCTTTGAAATTTGGACCCGAGGTTCAGCACGATTTCCTCTCAAATGGGTTTTTTTTTTAGCATTTGAAACATCGTAGAAACGAATTTATAGCAAAAATTCCACGATGACCTATTTGGGGCAGCGAAACCATAGAATCGAAAGCTCTGATACCAAGTGTTATGAAACCAGCTCAAGAAAATATAGAAAAGATAGATCAACGCCTTAGAATTCAGCCTTTTCGAGGGGAAACCTCCTTTACATTACATAAATGAAAAATTCTTCGATGATACAAATGAAAAGAACTCCTTTCTATATATAGGGGTCATAACATAATCAGAGCCTACATAGCAATAATAATGTAAGCGCACAATAATAACAATAGTGGACTTCTATGGGGCACAATAGTAACAATATGGGCACTACATGGGTACATCAATATAATAAGTGGGTTGTACTAATAACAATAAGGGGTTACACTAGTAGTATAGGGGCCTAACAGACAACTAAAAAACTTTGGATATGGTTTCTTGGTTGTGAGCTTTGGCGTAGAGAGGGTCCCTATGTTGGTCCCAAAATAGCTTTCCGTTGAGGCTGGACTTCCTCGAGAGCCTAGGATTATGC
Source organism: Pinus taeda (assembly GCA_000404065.3). Taxonomy (NCBI): domain Eukaryota; kingdom Viridiplantae; phylum Streptophyta; class Pinopsida; order Pinales; family Pinaceae; genus Pinus; species Pinus taeda. The sequence continues at coordinate 106,726 of APFE030714786.1, forward strand.
GCTAGGTTGCAGTGATGGCCCATTATCCTGAGGAGGGTACAAAGTTTGTCTGATTTCCACCCGAGTATTTTCATTGGTTGAGGAACCAACATTTTGTGATTCAGGACTTTCCATATGTTGGGATGGATTATCGTGCTGATCCAGACATGGCTCTTCCACCAGGAAGGCAATGGGATGATTCAGGTATGGGATGCATGAACCTTTAAAGAGCGAACTTGCCACCTCAAGATTCCCTCTAGAAGCTTCCAAAAATGACTCAAAGTGAGTTTTTAAGAATGTACTTGTGCCTTTTTAACTTTTATAGGGGTCTGCACCCATAACACAGAGACATAGAGCTCAGGTGCGCAGGGGACATGACCGTTAGGTGCGGGACCACAGGTAATGCTAAGAGAAAGTGCAAAACCAGAGTTTTAGAGATTTTTAAGGACTTTCTCTTATTTCCAAGGCTTGATATGAAGAACTGAGGTTTAAGACTTGTCAAAGGAGGAAGGTATGAGTGGTGATAGAATCACACAAATTACAAAATGTCAAGGTGACTATTTTTGTGCAACACTCAATAACCTAGATGAGGTGTGTGTGCAAGCCACCCATCTTGAGGCAAGAGGGAAAAATCCTCCAGAAGAGGGTAGTAAAAATCCATTCAAGCATAAAGGAAAAGAAAAGGGTTTCAAAGGGAAGGGAAAGAAAAATGCATCCATTAAGAAGGAAGGAGAGAAATTAACATGCAAGCATTGTTCAAAAGAGGGTCATGATGAAGCTCATTGTTGGAAGCTTCATCCGGAGATGAAACCAAAAAAATTCAACAACAAAGGAAAAAAAGGGACAGTTGCAACCACTCAATAGGATTTGTGATCCTATTTGGGTGATGAAACTAAAATTATAACCATGGGTATGAAAAGAAAAGAATCCAATGCTAGCACTAGTACTTAATATTTATACAATGAAACTCCAAATGAAAATAAGAGGATCTAAATTTTTCACATAAGGGTAATCTCAAAACATAGAAAAATTGACACTGTTTTTTATAGTAGCTCTCAAGCCAATCTCATCTTTGAAAACACTGTCAAAAGTTTAAACGTGGAAACCATTCCACATCATAAGCCATATCCATTAATGTAGGTTTTAACCATGTACAAAAATTACCTGTATACGAATTCTAAAACACAGAAAATAAACAATGCGAGAGCATAACACACAAAACACATATACATAGAGAATTTTTCCCCTAGATCCCAAAATCGGGACTACTAGCTTGCTTTTCATTATGTTCCTTTCAATGTTACAATACATATTTATACATGCTGAAGCATCCAATACCACGGACTGAAAACCATCTCGTCCAAAACCATGGAACTAAAACCATTGTGTCCAAAACCATGTGCAAAAAACATGCACAAAACCATAGGTAGGTCCATCCAACCTAACATAGGGTTCAAAACCAAAATTTTCCGAGGTGATGCCCTGGACCCCATAGAATGGGGTTACATCTACCCCTCAAACCCCTTGTGACTCCCCTCGATATGCAATTGGCACAACAAAGGTGGGGAACCACCCCCCCTCTAACCCCCCAGTTAATTACGTGGGCTAGTCATGGAAAGAATATAACACAACCCAAAATTTTCCCACTTGTTGTTTTCTTTCCAAAGGGGGCCACAAGAGAGCTTAGTAATTTATCTAACCTTTCAATGCCCATTGTTTCTCTACACCAAGAGAACTTCTCAGAGCTCACAGATTTTGTCAATGCATCTGCAGTATGCTTCAAAGTGTCCACTTTTACCAACAACACCTTTTTGTCTTCTATCATATCCCTTACAAAGTGATATTGAACATCAATGTGCTTTGTCTTTGAATGATGTGCACAGTCCTTTGCCAAGAAAATTGCACTTTGGCTGTCACAGTCTATCCTTATAGCTCCATGTATGAACCCCATACTTGAACAAAATCTCTGCAACGAAACTGCTTCCTTGCTTGCATCAGTGGCTGCCATGTATTCTGCCTCTGAGTTGATAGTACCACTACAGATTGTTTCTTACTCATCCAACTGACTACACCTCCAAATAGGTTAAACACATACCCACTTGTAGATCTTCTCTGATCCAGATCTCTAGCCCAGTCTACATCAACAAAGCCATGAATATCCAACACTCTGTCCAATCCTGGTCTTCCTTGGTAGCACAAACCATAATCATTGGTGCCACGTAAATACCTCAAAACCTACTTCACTATTTTCCAGTGCTCCTTCCCTGGTTTGGACATAAACCTGCTCAATACTCCCACTGCATGTGCAATGTCTGGTCTAGTATAGACCATTCCATACTCAAGCTACTAACTACACTTGCATATAGAACATGGGACATGTCCTCTTCCTCTTCTTGTGTCTCGAGAAATTGTTCATCAGATAACTTTACACCTACAGGAATAGGAACCTTCACCGGTTTACTATCCTACATATTAAACCTATGCAATATCATCTCGACATACTTCCTCTAGTTTAACCATAGCTTCCTCTTTGCCTGATCTCTTTTAATTTCGATGCCCGAGATATAGTTTGCAGCACCAATATCTTTCATGTCGAATTTGGAGGACAATTGGGTCTTCAAATCCTTGATAATTTCTTTGCCATTTCCAATCAGCAACATATCATCCACATATAGGACTAGATAAATAACACGGTCACCAATTAATTTAAAATACACACTATGATCTGCTTTGCTTCTGGTGAAGCCAAGTCCCTGTATAAATGTATCAAATTTCTGATACCACATCCTTGGTGTCCATTTTAACCCATACAAAGACTTCTTTAACTTGCATACTAGTTCTTTCTTACCCTTTACCACAAAACCTTCAGGTTGCTTCATGTGGATCTCCTCTTCCACATCCCCATGAAGAAATGTTGTCTTCACGTCCATCTGTTCTACTCAAAATCAAAAGCAATAACAACTGATAAAAGTAATCTAATAGAAGCTACCTTGGCAACAGGAGAAAAAATATCACCAAAATCAATTCTCGGCACCTGGGAATAACCTTTTGCTACCAATCGAGCTTTGTATTTCTCCACCTTTTGCTTCTACATTTGTCTTCTTCTTGAACCCCCATTTGTTGCCAATGGGTTTCCTTCCATCCGGCAACTCCACTAGATCCCAAGCCTCATTTTTGTGCAAGATGCCATTTCATCAACCATGGCCTCTTTCCAAAGTTTTCCATCCTCTAAATCTACTACTTCCTTCACAGTTATGGGATCATCATCAGTAATAGATAAATAAATTTTGAATAGAAAGCAGATGGACTATACCTTTCTGGCTGCCTTCCTTCTCGAACTAATCATCTCAGACTCAGAGTTTGTGGTTCTTCATCTTCTGATTCCTCCTTTGTTGTAGATTCTGATTCTTCCTCCTTTACCTCGAACTCTATCTTCTCAGGTTCCTTTGGTTGGACTTCATGTTTAATAGCATATTTCACGTCTCTGAACACCACATCTCGGTTATACACAACCTTCCTTGTTACCGGGTTCCAAAGCTTATAACCCTTTAAACCATCCTTATACCCATTAAAAATGCACTTTTTATATTTACTATCCACCTTGGTTCATTTCTCCTTTGGAACATGTACATATGCATCGCATCCAAATACCCTTAGATGTGAAAAAGACGGTTTCTTACCAGTCAATACCTCTTATGGAGTTTTATCCTCCAACGCTAATGAAGGTGATCTGTTGACTAGGTAACATGCTGTCTCCACTGCCTCTGCCTAGAATTCCTGTCCTAACCTAGCACCACTGAGCATGCTTCTTGCCCTTTTCATCAATGTCTTGTTCATTCTTTCTACAACTCCATTTTGCTGAGGTGTATATGGAGTAATCTTTTGTCGTTCTATACAACACTTCTTACAGAATTCTTCAAATTCCTTACTACAAACTCTCCACCATTATCTATCCTCAACACCTTTATCTTCTTCTCTGTCTGGTTTTTCACCAAAGCCTTGAATTCTTTAAACCTGTCAAAGAATTTAGAATTTATTCTTAAGGAAATATATCTATGTATTCCTTGAGAATTCATTTATAAATGATACATAGTACACAGACTTACCCAGTGATGGAACCTTGATAGGTCCAAACACATCACTATGCACAAGCTCTAATATATGTTTCTCCCTCCTACCACTAGAGGGGAAACTCACCCGATTTCGCTTCCCACATACACAATTTTCACAGAAATCAAAATCGAGAGAGCTATTACTCATACCTTCTACCATACCTTTACCATGTAGTATTCGAAGACCCTTCTCTCCAATATGTCTGACCCTTTGATGCCACAACATGATCTTCTCTCTAGAGACTACTAGATTTTCTACTCCACTTCAAGAACCACATAATTGTTGCACCCATTAAAAACAGTGCTACCTTGTAGCTTGTACATAGTTCCAATCTGAATTCCTCACATCAATAGTAGTGCTCCCTGAACCATCTTGCAGGTATCCTTCTCAAACACTGTTCTTACACCTGCATCATCCAGCTTGCTTATAGAAATCATATTTCTGGCCAATGCATGAATATGAAAAACACCTGGAAGTGTTCTAACCCTTCCACCTTGCAACTTCAACTTTACTTTTCCACGACCAATGATTCTAGCCTTCCTATCATTCCCTAAGAGGACATCACCACCAGTGTATTTCTCATACTCGTAGAACCACTCCCTATGGGGAATGAAGTGAAAGGATTCTCCTGAGTCAATGAACCATGCTTCATGATCTACATGTGTGCTTGAAGAAGCCAAGTACACATATCCACCTTCATCTGAGGTGGTTTTCGCCTCTATAGAAGGAGTATCATCAGATCCCTTTCTTTTATTTGGAGTGCGGAGTACTAAAGAAGGTATGTTTTGATGATTATTTCAATGTCTTTTCATTAGAACTTACAAGCCTTTTTGCATCATGAACTCGGAAAACGATAAAGAATTGTAATAAAACATGTGAGATTAATATGCAAGACGAAAATGCTGACAATTGTCATTTCCTTATGCAGGAAGGATAAAAAATGAGAAGTTGACGTTCTAAAGGAAAATACAAAGACTTGTTAACTGTTGTCCCTTCGATGAGAGACCGCATGCAAACTAGATCAAAGCAGATTAGCCCAGGAAATGAAGCAGAGATATTAGCTCGGCGCAGAAAAGAGAAGAAATGACTGAGGGCTAATGGTTCGGCGAATCCCTTAGGATCCTTGATCCTGAGGGATCACTGTTTTATCTATTTCTGCACTTAGATATCTCCGTCGTCATCCTTATATAAGGGGCAACACTGATAGCTCAGGAGGGGAGTTAGATGTTATTACGCCTTTATGTAATTTCTTTTAAAGATCAAAACTTTGATCACCGTGTCTTTTTAAGAACTGCTCTACTGTAATTTTACTTGATGCATTAATACAAACTTGGTTACTATTTCATCTTTGAGTCTGGAATAACTTCAAGCGGTGTACCCCTGGAGGCTAAGGGCCCGGCCTTGGAGGACACTTGCTCATGTACCATTATGCTTGGTTTTTTCATGGTTTGCTTATCGACGTGATTTTGGTAATTTGATGTGTTTTATAAGTTTACATCACATGCTTTGTTATGTTTAATTCATTAAGGTTTCTAAAGACAAACCTATTGTATTATCGTTGCATCATATTACTGTTCTTTTAGGTGTTGATATAATACTGATAGTTTTTATGGAATATTGTTGCTGTTCCATTACAGAGACTTTGTGCTGTGCATTTGTTCCTTAACATTACAGAATCCATCTTGGAAGTTCTTTTCTTTGTGATTGTTGGATTCCTGAGCAATGTTGTTCTATCTTGAAATGCAATTGTATTCTTTCTAACTGAGGTGATAACTGGATCAGATTACTATTTGAGTATGTTGTGTGTATATATGGTTTTCAGTGTTGTTCCATAATGTATCAGTAATCAGTGTTGTTCCATTTGTGTGTGTTATTTAATACGCCCTTAAGAGTGAAGGATTGTCGTTTGATTCCTGTATATTATGATTAATGCATTTGATTTGAAAAACTAAGACGTAATTTCTTTTTAGACTTAGTTTCTGCTCTATTTCTTAACTGCTGTTCTATTTCTGATTTGTTGTTCCATTTTAGATTTGTTGTTCCATTTCAAGTTTTCTATTCTATTTCATTGTTGTTCGATTTCTTAACTGTTGTTCCATTTCTTATCTACCATTCCGTTTCTTGTTATTAGTGTGAAGAATGGTCTTAGGCTGTAGTGAGCCTTGACATCTACTATCTAGTTCCCAGATCTCTGATCTGTTCTCCGATTTCCTTTTCCATCAGTTTACAAAGGGATGGGTTATTGCTACCGAACCCTTGACTGATAAATTACTTAGTTTTTTGAATGTGTGATTTAATCTTTTGAAGTAGTTAAGCTGTAAACAAGCATCCGTTTATTCTTGTATTCTCAAACACTGTGATACTAGCATTACTATGGAAAATTATAGCCTCAAACTGAGACAATCTTTAAAATAACAAAACGTTCCCGGATTGACATATTAATGTGAGGTAACTAGAGGTGAAAGAGACCCTTTTTATAGCTCCATATTTTGGCGCCATTTCCAGGGAAAGAGTGTAGCCATTTGTTCTTTTTTTTCAGAGTAGTGTACGAACCTGCTAGGGAAGAATTGGGTTTTGAAAACGGAAGGTAAGAACCTACGTTTGGAGCATGTAAAAGCCCTGCTCCTTTGCCCTCTTTCCTGCAAATTTGCTGCTGTTTGTTTAAGTAGGATTTAGTAGTTAATTTGAGTGCATGACTAAGCAAAAAAAGCCAGAAAAAAATTCCAAACCTCTACCCAAGCCAGAAAAAGCTAAGGGGCCAGTGACCCTTGGTCGATTAACCTTCATAGACGAAATCTACAAGAAAGAAGAATCTCAGCCCTCAGTAGGACCCAAGAAAGTTATTTCTAAACAGCCTACTAGTTCCCTTCAGGCCACAGGTTCACCAGTTGTAGCCTTTGCCGAGGTGCATAGTCAAATTGAAGAGCAGGAGTTTCAAGAAATTGAAAATTCTACTCCAGAACTATTGCAGGAAGGGAATTTCAGTAATCTTTGTGAAGGAGGAGGTGAGACAGGGCAAAACCGAGGAACCAAGATCTCCTCTTGAGACAACTCAGCCATTGAACAACATAAACAAAGGAAATGCTGGAAAAATCATCTTTGAAGAAACTCAACCACCTCAGACAATAATCCTAGATAGAGGAAGTGCTATTAAAACTATTCCTGTTAAAGCCATTCCCTCTCAACCTAGGAATACCCTCCTAGATATCCAAGAATGTTATTGGCATATATTCGACCCAATGGCTCAAAATCAGCCAAACATCCAAACGTCTACATTACAATACCTCATAGTGGATTCTGCAGCAAATGTGCCTATGAAAGCAATCCCTCTTCAACATATCCCTACATTCCATGGTCTTACATCAGAAGAATTGGATGCATTTTTATTTGAATTTGATGTACTGTGCAGGGGATATGATTACACCACTGACCCCCAGAAACTGAAACTGTTTCCCTCTATGCTAGAAGGGGCTACTTTAAGATGGTTTGTGGGATTAGGTGGCGGGGTTATAAATAACTGGGATCAAATGAAAGAATATTTTCTAAAAAAATATCAGGACTATTGTAGGTCTAGAGAACTGAAGGACAAAATATTCCAGATGATAGCTAGACCAAACGAAACATTAGAGGAGTATGTGGAACATTTCCAATATAATCTACAAAGATATTTTTATGCATCACTACCTTTACCTGATAATGTGTTGAAAATAGCATTAATAAGGGGCATGAAGGAACAATGAATTAAAACATTAAACATTATGGGAAAAGGAGATATTTATTAAGAAAGTTTTGCTGACATTATTGATTTATGTATCAGGAGCTCGAGAGGCAGCACAAGAGTAAAACCGGCAAAACATGATCGATTTGCAAGAGATAATAAAATCTCGACAGAAGGAGTAACGCATGTAGAAATTGGAAATTTATTGGAAAATTTTAACACTGATATACTAGGGACACTAACTACACAACTTGATATTATGCAGGCTAAGCAGAAGCAAATGGAGGCAGAACAGAATTTGGCAATCTTTTGTCCCAGATGCAGGAAGAAGCATAGCCATAAGGAGTGTCCACTAGATGAAGTCCAAACATGCACCATCTACACAAAAGATCATCTTACGGGAAGTTATCCCTCACTTCCTGGATTGAAAGCAGTATCTAAGGAAGCAGAAGAAGAGCCAGAATCGGTGTATTTGCTCAACCAGCGTCGTCAGTGGCAACAACAACAATCTGGTATGTTTCCAGACCCAACTTCTTCTTTTCAGCCTCCGCAATATAATGCTCAATAGTATAACATGTGGCAAATTCAATTCCAACCCCCATTTCCAAACTGGTCACCACAGTCATTTCCTTCCTCAAACTCGTGGCTGAATCAGGCAAGCCAATCTGGTTGGCCGAACCTTCCTTATACCCCACCATATTGGCAAAGCAACCCATACCAACCACAATAGACTCCCCCTACTTCACAAAGCTCAGCTTGGCAGACAAACTGGCAGAGACCAATGCATCAGCCAGTAGGAACCATTCCTCTCTCTCAACCTACATTGCCACCCTTACAACAAAATCCTCAGTCTAATCTAAGATCACAACTCCCAGCCTAACCCAAACCCAATCCAAATAATAGACCGACCCAATCTCTCCAAATCATAGAACCACTAGAAGTAGGAGCCGATCCGAGGGAGTGTAATGATCTTCAGTTAAGATTTGGGTGTATTGTTGAAACTGAGGGAAATAAAACAGTTCAGGTTGAAGATCAGTTACCTAGAGAACATCTGTCAAAAGAAGAGGATGTGAATAAACAACAAGCTCATAATCAAGCAACCACATCCCCTCCCCCATTCCCAAAATGATTAGTCATACCTCAACCTATACAATATCTTGAATTTGACATTCTGGGAGAATTACAAAATTTGTACATAAAAATTCCATTCCTTTAAGCCATTCAAGACATCCTGACATACGCAAAAACCATCAAATAATTGTGCATAAAGAAAACAAGGAGGAATATAACAAATAATCCAAGAGTCCAAGTATTCGGCACTCTATCTGACTTATTATCAGGAAAAAAAACACCCATTAAATATGAAGACCCAGGAAACCCAATAGTAACTGTCCAAATTTATGGTCAGACCCTGTCCAATGAATTAGTTGATGTTGGAGCTGCAATCAATATCTTAACAACCACTACTTGCCAAAAGCTAGGCATTACATCTGTAGAACCCACCTCTACCTTACTAGAATTGGCTGAACGATCTATGGTTAGGCCAGAGGGCACACTACATGATGTCATGGTTTCTATTGACTCCTAGGAATATCCAACCGATTTTCTGATAATAAATCCCAAAACTTGACTTGATGGACATCCATTGATTTTAGGTAGACCTTGGCTCACCACTGCCGATGCCTATAATGGCTGTCGGCAAGGAAATATGATCATAACTAGAGGAACATATATCAAGAACTTAGTTCTATATCCTCCAGCATAGCCAAGTGTCACAATAGTCAAAACTAATAGGCACCCTATATCATACCTTACTGATAACATTAGATCTCCATTAACTATATAAGAGGCACTTGATTTCAAAGACCAAATAGAAGACGATGCCATTAATAATTTTATTAGTCAAAATGAACTCACATCTCGCACACAATGTCATATGATAAAAGCAGCATGTGATAATGAATTAGAAGAAGATCCTCTGAAAGATACACATGATCATACAATCCCTGTCACCTCTGTTGCAAATAGTAAAATTGTGGAAATTGAACCAGGAAGAACCTTAAACACTAATGCCAATGTCATATCCGAACAAGAAATGAAGCTCATCCATGTGTTAAGGAAATATAAAGAAGCATTTGCATGGGACTACCCTGATATGAAAGGAGTTGACCCCCAATTATGTACACACCACATTTACATAGAAAAAGATGCGAGACCTGTTCGACAGCCTCAGAGGAGATTAAATCCTCATCCAAAAGATGTGGTAAAAGCTGAACTTCAAAAACTCTTAGATGTCAACTTTATCTACCCTATCTCTGATAGTAAATAGGTCTCTCCACTTGTGGTGGTACCAAAAAAGAATGGGAAATGGAGAATCTGTGTGGACTACAGGGAGCTAAATAAAGCAACACAAAAAGACCACTTCCCTCTCCCATTCATCGACCAAGTATTAGACACTTTGGCAGGAAAGAAATTCTTTTCTTTCCTGGATGGTTTCAGTGGATACAATCAGATACAGATTGCCCCTGAAGACCAAGACAAAAGTACTTTTACTTATCCTTGGGGAACATTTTCCTACCGAGTTTTACCTTTTGGCTTATGCAATGCTCCTGCCACATTCCAGAGAGCTATCCTTATCATTTTTGCAGACTTAATAAATGAAGGACTTGAAGTATATATGGATGACTTTACACCATATGGAGATGATTTCGATCCAACACTGGATACACTAGAAAAAATCCTACAACGCTGCATTGCTACCAGGCTTTGTTTAAGCCATGAAAAATGTTATATGATGATGACAGAAGGACTTATCCTAGGACACTATATTTCAACAGCTGGCATTCAGGTAGACCCAGCCAAAATCCAAATACGTTTTCTTATTCCTACTCCCACCACTCAAACAGAGGTACGTAGTTTTCTTGGATTTTCTGGTTATTACAAGAGGTTTATAGAACATTATTCACATATTGCTGCACCTTTCTATGCACTAACTGGTAACGTTGATTTTCTTTGGACAGAAAAATGTGAACGTGCTTTCAAGGATCTGAAGAAGCTCGTATCCACAGCCCCAATCCTTCAAGGACAAAATTTAGATTTTCCATTCCAGATATCATCTGGTGCCTCAGATACAGCCATTAGAGCGGTCCTTGGGCTAGAAGAGGATAGAAAACCATATGCAATTTATTACATTAGCAAAAATTTATCCCCTGCTGAATTAAACTACACTGTTACTGAAAAAGAATTTCTAGCTATAATACATGCTTTCAATAAGTTCAGACATTACATTACTGGATATCCTGTTATCTTGTACAAAGATCATTTTGCCATAAAATATTTAGCAAACAAGCCTATCACAAATGGCAGAATAACTAGATGGCTAATTTTATTGCAGGAATTTGATATTACAATCAAGGATTGACCTGGAAAAGAAGATCATGTAACTGATTTTCTCTCAAGAATGCCAAAGCCAATTGATGCAGCAAAAGTTGAAGATCAATTTCCAGACGAGCATCTGTTTGTTGTGGCTATTCAAACACCCTGGTATGCTGATGTTGCCAATTACCTAGCAGTAGGTAAACTACCAAAGCATCTAACGTCTAATGAGCAGAAACAGATTGTTCAGCAGAATACTTGATTTTCTTGGATTGGGGGCTATTTATTCCACATAGGGGTAGACATGCATATCAGGAGATGCATTCGAGAGGATGAAATCTTTGACATTTTGAAAGCCTGCCATGATGGACCACGTGGTGGACATTTGATCCAGATGGATGTTGGTGGCCACCCACCTATCCCATTTGGACCCCCGCAACTGTCTCTTTCAAATTTTCAGTTTCCGTAATTGTAGCACAATTTACTATTTTTAGCAGTTTTTCGGGTCCTGAACTTCCAGAGCCGTTTTGAGGCCCTAAATGACGTTTTTTGGCAAATTTGTGGGCAAAATGTGTCCATGGACCAATGTTTCTCTTCCCAAAGTGGTAGTTCTCGGATAGATCTTTCTAACGAGCTATCATACATGTCAAACAGAGATCGTATGCCAAAGTTACGACCTGGGAAATTGATGTACCAATTTACCCAAAACGGGGCCCACAATTTGGCGTTTCATCTTCTAGGGTTAGGTTTTGGAATATGAAGGGTTTTCCATTTTTTCTCAACAATAAATAGGTCTTCGAGCCTCATTGTAACATAGTTCGGAATAGTTCAAAGGCATGTAGCTGCCACATCTCTTCTCAGAGATAAGCTACCATCGCCCTAGCTGGTTTGTTTCCATTTTTGGTTGTAAGCATATTTTGGTATTTTCCATTAATGAAATGAAGTATTATTTCCGCTGCATCTTTGTTTATATGGTTATCTCTGTATTTTGTTGCGTTCTTGTTTAAATCCGGATCAGTGGTATCAGAGCGGTCTACTTTTTCTCTGTTTTTCTTTTCATGTCCCCAACGAGGTCGGGATATAAGGAGTTAGGGCTTGAACTGGTCGAAACTTTGCAAGACCAGTCTCGAAAATCTCGACGGCCTCCCATGGTGGATGACAAGAAAGATGAAGGGGCAGGAGATCCTATCAAAATCTTGCTTGAAGAAGCCCTCGAGCGGCAAAGGAACGCGATGATGGATAGCTTTGTGCAGATCCTTCAGCGGCTACCTAGAGGCGACACATCGACTTCCAACAGCTACTCTAGAAATGCCACACCGTTTAAGGTACAAGTTAATTTTGAAATACCCATATTCGAGGGTTAAATAGACGCAGATGCTGTAGACAAATGGTTAAATCTGCTAGAGAGTTATTTTTCTGTTCATGAATTTTCAAGTCGGGAAAAGATTGTTTTCGCTCTTCTCAAAGTAGCCCCCCATGTCAAGGACTGGTGGGAAACCTACTGCGAGCAGAAGGATGAAACTACAGGCTCACTATTTTCAGTCGCACCCACTTGGGATTCATTCCGAGATGCCATTAAGGAGTAGTACTACCCTGTCAAAAGCTATGAGGACAAATACATTAAATTGACCACACTGTGGCAAGGACGAGACCAAGATGTGCCGGAGTTCACAAACATTTTTCATACCCTTTGCACACAGTTGGGTATCAAAGATTCTGAGCTGCATCTGGTACTCAAATACCGCGATTGCCTACATAGATACATCCAGGAAGAGATGGAGTTCTTGAACATCTCCTTGCTCGGCACAGCATATCGATACGCTATCAAAATCGAGCAAAAGTTCAAACAAAAGAAGCGAGACTTTGGATCTGCAAATCTGAAGCCCAAAGGACAAAGCCAAGGCGGGGTGACCCAAGACAACCCATCGAAGCCGCAAGAAAAGAACAACACCATGAAGCTGAAGGACACAGGAAAGTGGTGTGAGTTCCATAAGGGTCCCACTCATAACACAAGTGAGTGTCGGACCAAGCAGTCGTGGTGGCCGAGTTGAAGGCTTCCGAATCAGATGCATGTTCCGACCCTGAGCCAGAACCCAACAAGGGGAATGGCAAAGGGAAGCAGATCATTGATGCCGATCCTAGTGCCACTGTTGCCACTGCCAAGATCCATAAGAATGAGCTCGAAGAGCAGGAGGAGGGGGAACGTCTTTTCCACTCACAAATGTGGGTGAAGGGTTTGCCGCTACAATTCATTTTTGACAGTGGCAGCCAAAAGAACCTTATTTCAACAGAGGTCGTGAAGCGGTTGGGCCTACCGACTACACCATACCCGCAACCATACAGTATCGGGTGGCTTCATGAAGGATGAGATCTCAAATTTCGCCAGCAGTTCCGCCTTCCCTACAACATCAAACCATTCACAGACGAGGTATTGTGTGATGTTACACCTCTGGATGTTTGTGATGTATTATTAGGCCAACCATACTTGTGGAGGCGACTGCTGTGTATGAGTCAAGCTCGTGTTGTCATTTATCTTTGATAATTCATTATACAAGATACCGGAGTAGCCCCACCTACTGCCACCTCTTTGATCACTACTAAGAAAGGCAACAAGCTCATCTCCCAGACTAGGAAATTCATCTGTATGGTTCACTCCCAAAGTAAGGGGAAGATCGTTGCTACATCCATGACCCCCGCAAAGGGTTCCTCCATGTAACAACAACAGCAGAGGGATACAGTCATGACAGAACACAGGAACAACTTCTCCTCACCCACAGGGTTACCACACAAGTTTCAAGTGGGCAACAAAGTCTGGTTGCACCGGAAAAAAGAACACCTTACAAGAGCCCATCAGAAGCTTCGACCACTCCGACATGGTCCTTACACCAGTACCAAGGCTATGGGGAATAATTCTTTGAAGCACAACATTCCTCCATTCCTTCACTTGCATCAAGTGTTCAATGTGGACCGTCGTCGACCATGCTTTCCACCATTACTGGACACATCAGATATTGCAGGACAAGTTCAACAGATGGAGGAACTCAACGCAATGGGGACCATTGATTCCTAAGGGGGGAGGAATGATCCAGGTGGATGTTGGTGGCCACCCACCTATCCCATTTGGACCCCCGCAATTATCTCTTTTAGATTTTGAGTTTCCGTAATTGTAGCACAATTTACTATTTTTAGCCGTTTTTCGGGTGCTGAACTTCCAGAGTCGTTTTGAGGCCCTAAACGACGATTTTTGGGAAATCTAGGGGAAACATGGGTCCATGCACCAATGTTGCCCTTCCCAAAGTGGTATTTCTCAGATAGATCTTTCTAATGAGCTATCATACGCGTCAAACAGAGATCGTATGCCAAAGTTACAACCCCGGGAAATTGATGTACCAATTTACCCAAAACGAGGCCCACAATTTGGCGTTTCATCTTCTAGGGTTATGTTTTGGAATGTGAAAGGTTTTCCATTGTTTCTCAACAATAAATAGGCCTTCGAGCCTCATTGTAATACAGTTTTGGAACTGTTCAGAGGCATGTAGCGACCACATCTCTTCTCAGAGATAAGCTACCATCGCCCTAGCTGGTTTATTTCCATTTCTGGTTGTAAGCATATTTCGGTATTTTCCATTAAT
>APFE030714788.1:0-10029 GCA_000404065.3 Pinus taeda
TCATACCCAATGAAAAACAGGATGGGAAGAAAACAAATAGATGTGGCAGATCCATGGGTGAAAAAGAAAAGTCATAAATACTAAACATATTGCAGATTTTTATAATTGCTTGCAAACTTGGCATAGATGCCTAAGCTATGCATCGTGAATAAGAGATTTGGATATGTTCTAATTCTGAGGAGAGGAGATAGATCACATATCAAACCAAATTTGATATGAAACTTTATTGGTTAATCTTAGTCTGGTTTTTGTTGAGAAGGAATACTATGGTTTTTGTTGAGAAGGAATACCATGAAGATTGTTAGAAATAACCAAACAATGTAATCTAATCAACTTTTATGGATTGATTATTCATTTATATCTTAGTGAGAGTTAATTATTCAAAAAAACAAAAGAAAGAAAGAAATATGTTATGGATTGATTATTCATTTATATCTTAGTAAGAGTTAATTATTCCAAAAAAACAAAAGGAAAAAAGAAAGAGAGACCTACATATTCATTGAGAAGAAATCGTTGAGTTTGATTCTTCACTTTTTCTTCTGCCATATTTGATACATGCACGCACGCACTAGTAACTATTTTGTTTGTTCCATGCATTTTAATGTTGCCTGTGCCGGGGCAAGGTGGAGGAAGAGGAGCAGCGGCAACTAGAAGAAGAGTTTGTAGAGTAGTCCATCCATTCACCTTATTACATAAAAATAGATGAATATTCACCATAAGTAATAAATTTTATTACATGAAACTCATTTAACGTTTTCTTTCTCAATCAATAACTTCTTTAGAAACATCTTTTAAACTTGTACATTAATTTCTCTTTAAACCATATTTTCATGTACAATTAGTCATATAACCCTACCAATTGGTTTAAAACTTATATCTCCATTCCATTTACTCTTTGCAATTCCCTTTCGCAGATAATGAACACTTCATTCTTATCTTCACTATACAATGTTGGACTTGACTTACATTATTCAATTTTCAACCTTTATAATGGCTCAAAATTATCCTATTTAATTTGATAAAGAAATATTTTGATATCCATCTACAAAACATTGTGTTGCATTGCTATAAAAAAGCTCAACGACATACATCAACCTCTATTATTTATTAAATCATAGTGTGCCTATCAATATGTAATATTATTTCCTACCCCTTGTTCAATTATTTCCTACCCCTTGTTCAAGGGAAAGCGTTGATATTGATAAGTAAAACTCAATTCACATCACATTGCGAGATAGATGTTCCAAGCCGTTTTGATCAACATGGTGAAGGGATTCCAAGGAGAGCGTATCAGGTTGTATGTTCGAGGGATCATCCTCGGCTACAAAAGGTCAAAATCAAACCAGTACCCAAATACTTCTCTGATTCAAATTGAAGGAGTCAATACACCAGAGGAAGTGGATTGGTATCTGGGAAAAAGGATGGCCTATATTTACAAGGCGAAAACCAAGAAAGGGTGAACTAATTACAGGTGTATTTGGGGCAAAGTAACAAGGCCACATGGTAACAATGGTGTTGTTAAATTTAGAACAAATTTGCCACCAAAGTCCATGGGAGGGAGAGTGAGAGTATTTATGTACGCCAACAGCATATGAGGTTGCTATCACCACTTGGCCTACAAACTCTCGGATGTTTCATATTTTAGTTTTGTTTCGATATGAGAGGCCTATTGATGATGAAGTCGTTGATTTATGAGAATTTTTTTCCTTCACAGGAAGATGTGATGCAAATTTAACTTTTTTCTCCTATAATATTTACGTCTTTTGTTATTTTATTTTTACCTACATTAGAACTATGAAATCATGATTTTGACAATATGAGTACTGCTAGCTGTTTGGTGTATACATCTACACATGTTATGTACTACTCTTTAAAATTTCCTCAAAACTGAAATTTTCAAAGAAGCCGCTAGCGGCAAACTGAAAATTAGGGCACTCTCACAGGAATATGGTGAAAACATTCCAGATCGAAGCAATCTATTTTAAATCAGACTATGAATATGGATTAACATATGAATAGACAAGCCCACTGTAAACCCTTGGCATATGCTAACTTCAAGCCCTTTTAGATAATAAAATATATTCTCCGAATTACCTAGAGAAAAGGGCAGAAGATTTCCAGAGGTTTCAAAAATCAGCAATTTTGAAAAAGGTTGTTCACCACAACAATACAACAAATTAAATATTACTTGGCCATCATCTTGGTGATAAAATCTTCATAGCAGATGTTTCCGTTGGAATCGACCTTAATTTCTCGAATCCACTCATCAAATTTTGATGGCTCCAGCGTCTCCCTGATGCTAGTAAGAATATGACAGAGTATCCTAGCAGAACTCTTGCCGGTGCCCTCTTTATTGATGGCTTGAAAGGCATCCTTCAGATGAACATGGAAGCTTCCTCCCTTCAAGTTCCATTTCATCACGTCCCGCATTGGAGCAAACTGCTCCTCACTCCAGATCAAAACTGAAATTTTACTGAAAAACTATTTTGTTTGTTCCTGCCAAAATTAATTAACATCAAAATTCCCTCTGAAATCAGCTTAATATCATATTGGATGCCCAGTAAGCATTGTTTGGGGTGATTCATAGCAGATGGGAAGATTCTGAGAATCTTGGGGTGGTAATCGTCCTGCCACCGCCCTGCCACCAGTGGTGGCGGCAGGGCAATTTTGAGAATCGCCCCCACCACCCAGTGATCCTCAGAATTGCCTCAGTTCATTAAAATAGATCAAAACTGAAATTTTCAAAGAAGCCGTCAGCGACAAATTGAAAATTAGGGCACTCTCACAGGATATGGCGAAAACATCCTAGATCGAAGTAATCTATTTTAAATCAGACTGTGAATACGGATTAATATATGAATAGACAAGCCCACTAGAAAATTTTAAATATAAAGTATTGTTATTTAAAACAGAATTTCTTTTACACTCATCCAAATGAAGCTGCCATTAAAATGATAGGCACAAAAAATAAATAATCATCCCAAAATTTTGACTCGACAGGCGGAACAAACTTGAAATTCCAGGGCCGAGCCATGACATTGACGCTTTGGATTTTACAATACGCCTTCGCCACATGAAAGTTCGTTTTAGGTTTCGTAACGTGGACTCACCCCATAAAGTTTTAGTTTTATTGTTTTACGATGCGCGCTCGCGAGTCGCCAAATAAAGTTTTATGATTTTAGAATACCCAATTGCCGCGTAACCATATGGTTTGCACGCGTCGTGAATACTGCAACCTTTTTCAAAGTTTTCTTTGCATGGCATAAATCATGACGTGGGAATTGTGCAATTTCCAAGGCCACCTTCTCCAAAGTGTTACAATAAACAAGTTTGCTGGAATCTTGAGGTAAGATGGAGCCTCTGATATTGTCACAACGAAACGAACTTAATTTCTCGAATCCACTCATTGAATTCTCACGACTCTAGCTTCTCCTCTACGCTAGTAAGAATATGACGGAGTTCTGGGCAGAAATCTTGCCGGTCCCACTTTATCGAGGGCTTTAAAGGCATCCCTGAGTTGAACATGGAAGCTCCCTCCCTTCAAGTTCTGTTTCATCATGTCCTACATTGAAGCGATCTGCTCCTCACTCCAGATCAAAACTGAAATTTTACTGAAAAATATTTTGTTTGTTCTTGCCAAAATTAATTAACATCAAAATTCCCTCTGAAATCCGCTTAATATCATTTTGGATGCCCAGTAAGCATTGTTTGGGGCAATTCGTAGCAAATGGGGCAATTCTGAGAATGGTCTGGTGGTGGGAGCGATTCTCAGAATCACCCAGCCACCGGTGCCGGTGATTTTCAGAATTGCCCCATCTGCTACTAATCGCCCCAAATAATGCTTATTGGGCATCCAATACGATATTAACCAGAGAAATCCTAGCCATGCGAAAGACCTGCGGTGATGGCACTGCTGGGAATTGAACTGGGGTCGCCTTGGGTGTTATTGCAATAGGGGGCGATGTCGGTGCTAGTGCCAGAAAGGCTAAGCCCATCAATACCGTGATGAAAATGAAATCCAGCCATTGCAATCCTTTTTAACACATTGTTGCAGAAATTTCCCATGCAACTTTTCAATTTGAAATCCAGGAAGTGGTGAAGCATTTGAACTCCTTAGCATTTGAATAACATTGAATGTGTGTACGTGCACGTCTAATCCACTTACCAGCCTCCGGATGAGCCATTCGATGATGGGACATGGCAAAGATCTTTGGCATGGTCAGAAAGGTTGCTGACCATGGCTTCTCTTACGCTACCCAAATATTGGTTTCCAGAATACCCTCCGCACGTCTAGGTCGACCTATCTGGAATAATTTGATAATGCCAATAAATTTGCAATAGCTCATAGGGAGATCATAACATATCAATATGAGATCCGAGTCTGTGAGCATTAAAAGGGAGGCGGTGAATGAGTTGAAAAACCCAAAAAGCATTAAACACAAATACTGCCACCTTATTAATGCAATTGAATGTTATTGCATGCCCCCCACCGTCACTCTCTTTTCTTTCCAATCCTCACAGAGCAGCAACAACATGGCCATGTAACCGACTCTCAGTAGACTCACCTCTCCATGGAGCCTTCACTGGAGAAAATATCACATCAGTGGCTGCTAATGATCAATAATAGCTCAGCTATTCTAATCCAATTAGTTTTGCATATAGAGTGAGCACAAGGAGGGCTAAACACAGAATGAAGTGGGCCTATGCATTGCCATTACTACTAATCTTCTACACATATAACATTATGTGGGCATTATCCAGAACCCATCCTCATGTTTGTGTTTTATTTCTACTTATTTTTCTCAGCCCATTCTTGCAGCCTGTCATGGATTACTTATTTTAGAGTATTTTTTATTTCTAATATAACTTAATTTATGAAGTTTCACTTGTGAGTTTGGTTTGCTATGATGTAAACTTCTTATTATTTGTGCGGGTCATGAAAAAACTCTTTACTGGATTGGTCTGGACAGTGGAGGAGAAGCAGTAATGGTAAGTTTCGGCACTCTCAATGGGTTCTTTTTGCATGTAGCTTTCTTTATGTAATTGAAATATTTTGTTTCAAGTATGTTCATGGAAATCATGTGATTATGTCGCTGTCTCTTTTGTGCAAATTATAAACTTTTTGTTCTTGAACATGCACCATAGAAAGATAATTTTGACATGAGTAGGGATGCAAGTAGTAGTATCAAAAGAAGCAGCAGTAGAAGAAACTTGGAGGATCAGCACAGTGAAAACAAAGATGACTCTTTAGTTGCTGAAGATTATGTGAAAGGTGATTATGGGATCTCTGATCCACCACCTAGTTCAGGCTGGCTAGCCAAGAAACCAGTGCAATATAGGATTTTCAATCATCCTCCAGCTCCTCCACCTCATCCATGATTTGCATTAAACAGTCCAACCTGAAGATGTTTTACAGAGATACTCTTGCCAATGTTTTACAGATATACTCTTGCCAATGTTTTACAGATATACTCTTGCCATTACTACAAAGGCATGCATTTGGAAATTAGGTATATAATATTTTCAATTTTCAAAAAAGTAGTATTTCTGTAAACGTGTTTCTCATTGAAGATGGCAAACGTTGACATATGCCAAACCCTTATCAATTTTAGTAACCTTTGTAGCACTAGCTGTATATAAAAGTTCAATATCTTTAATATGACATCTATGTAAAGAACTGTGTTTCCTCAAACCACTGTTATTTCTCATTTTCATTTTCTATTTCTTTCAAGTTCAAGATTCACCTGAAAATAAAGTTTTCACAACTTTTTCCAGTAAAACCTTTCTGCCAACCCTTAAATAAACTAGTGAGTGCAGCATGGAAGAATTATGCCCACCCTAAAATAAACCAGTGAGTGTTAAAAGAGGACTAAGGCTCCATGATTATGGTTAAATATTATGGTATGCTCTACTTTGGCGCTCTGCCCAGCACCTCTACTCTGCCTGTGGGTACACTGTTCTGAGATTCAAACGCATGATGTATTTGGCTTGTTGCAGTAGCGGTTGAGGGGTTCCGTACCAGGGTTGACGTGCGTTCATACTATCTCCCAGCTTGGCTGGCAAGGATGACACGGATCCATGGCTCTCAATTTCATGTCGATTCTAATTCGATTACTTTTCTTCATTTTCCTACATCCTAAACAAACAAATGCTGCAACACTCCTCCTCTCGCTCTTACGATCTCCCTACTGCTGAGTACGGAAAGATTGCAATGCGGCTATTTGTTCATCAGAGAGGCCGAGACTTCGCCGGTCATCATCGTTCAATTCATGGATGAAGACGATCCTCTAAGGCAGCGAAAAAAGATCACGACAAACTTCTTTGATTAAGTAGATGAGTAATGCTATTGCGAAGAGTACTGCCACAATTGTCGAAGAGCTAACTAATACCTGCCACTGCGCGTCCATAATTACTCGATTTCTGTTTCCAGATGTATAACGTGTCTCAGGTGGCGATTTCTTTTTTGAAGAATGTCCCGAGTTGATTTCTCTAATTTATCAATGTACCTGTTTTATATCCCTGAGGCATTTTCAAGACCAATATATAAGCCGACACATATTCTCCGTGATTTTTTTTGTCTTAAAATATATTAAGTGTCCCCATGGGGTTACATGGACTTTCAATGTAAGTTGTAACTAAAATTCATTGTCCCTATCTAATAATATTAGACATTTGATAAAATTATGAGCTCAAGATTTAAGTTAATAGGGTGGAAGATAATATAGAAAGTTTGGGCTTTCATATGTTCTATCAACAGTGTTATTTTAGTTCATTATCATTCAAACAAGGGGCCGTTAAGTTTGGTGTTATCCGTGTCTAAGATATTTAGATGAAAATTGATAGAGATTAGGTTTTTACCTTGATTAAGAAGATTTTTAAAATGATTAAGTATAAGGGAATGGAAATAGGAGTAGTTTTTAAAAGCAAAATCCAAGTGTGTTTTCTAGTCAATTCATCTTTATCTAAGATATTTACATGAAAATTGATTGAGATTATGGTTTTCACCTTGATTCAGAAGACTTTTAAAATGACCATGTTAAGCATAAAGGAATGGAAATAGGAGTGGTTTTTAAAAGCAAAATTCAAGTGTGCTTTCTAGTGAATTCATGAAAAGACAATAGCTGAGTCTAAAATATTTGAAACGCTTTAAAAATAAGGTTATAGTTATGGTACTGTTAACACCCAGGTTGTTCCCTATGACTCCCAAGGGAATACGACCGGGGTAACCACTAACCAATATTTGGATTATAGACCCTAGCCTATCTATAATCAGAGAGGGCTCTTTCTTTAAATTTCAGCTATGTGTTGTGAATATTTTAGGCTAGTTTAAAGTTTCAGTTTCCTGTTTGAGATTTTGGTTGGTGAACTTTTGTTGTAAGAAGGGCATGAAATGTGCAGAAGATGCTAATCCATTGGGCATATGGAGTGAGAAATGTGAGATAGTTCTGGTGCCTGTGATGGAGAAAGTTTTACTGCAAGGCTAGATAGCTATTGTTAATATAATTTTCCGTTTAGTGAGTGAAACAATGGGAAATGGAGTTACAGACAGTGTGATACCAATTTGAACAACAATATCTACTTAGTAGCATAAATGAATTACTAAACAGTGACTGTGAGATATTTAGGGCTTATTGGAGCATTTAAGAATTCCAATTTAAACAACTGAACATTTATAGTGAAGATAGATTGAGATTAGGGTGTCTCCATGGACAAATCCTGAGCTATTCTTTTTCTTTCTTTCCTAGATTTAGAACAACCTGTGAGAGTCATGAGTTAAAACAAATAACATAACATTAACAGAGATGGAGAAACACTTATTATATTAAGCCATAGCACTAGAATCTTGTAGCATTCAATGGTTCCAGTCATAGCATGCACCAGCAAGACTCAGTTCCTGTAAGCTCCAAGCTTTATTTATAACATCCTTCTGCAAGTTACAGCCGAGTTCGCATTTCTTCATAAGAGAACAACAAAAACCAACAACTCCTTGAAAGTTTGTGCGAGGGGGAATATACACAATAGGTTTTACAAAATATCTGAATGCTGAGTCATTTGATAAATTAACTATGCTCACCAACTTTACAAAATAGCAGATAAGAAAGTTATTGCTACTCTAAATGTAGGATAAATGGTCTTTAATTCTGTCACAACTCTTCTTGACCTTTGGAGGACACTGAGTCGATTGACCATTCTGCTTTAATGTTGAATGATGTGTCTTTATACTCTGTCATGCTGTAGTTTTCTCGGCCCTGTTACCTGTAGCTGTCATTGTTGCTTTTGGTGGTCGAATTTTCTTGCTGAGTTGGCTCATTCCACTTTTTCCAGTCATAGTATATGCATCATATTTTCTGAATGTGATAACTTATATATCTTGATGACAAAACTTTGATGAAACCCCCTGCTTATAATAATAACTGTATCATTGAGGTCCACCATTCCTGTGTAGGCAATTGATGCCTCAAAATTGCATCCAAGGTCTCATTTGCCTCCGTGTATTTGTAGAAGTTCGGAGGCACTTCAAATAAATGGCTAATCTCATTCATAATAAAAAACAAATTCTCTACTCTGTCATAGAGACTTTGCCCAGATGTTGGCCCTATTACCTGTGAGCTGCTTGATCCTTGACTGATCTGATTGGTGGCAAATGTATTCACCCTTTTTGCATAAACCTCATGTGATAGAAGTTTCCCTGCACTATTGAGCAAGCTAGGAAGACCTCTTCCCTGTAATGCTGCAAATTTGTCCATGAACTTGTTGACCTCTATTTGCATGTCCTGGCTTCTTCTATCCAATGTCTGCACCAGGATTTTCAGTGTGAGGACCCTCTTTATCAGCTGGATAGTTTTTGTTCTGTTGGAGATCCCAATTGCTGCCAGCTGAGGACCTGTCCGGTTATTAAGCACATTAATCATTCTGCTGGCTATCTCAGGCATACTGCCTAGAGATGCCCTTGCTCTATGGACTTCCTTTTGTGCTTTGCCTATAAGCTCCATTTGCTCATGGATAGTTTCAATGTATTGCCACTGATCCGTTATTGATTGGCCAATGTGGGTCCACAAAAATGTCCTGATCTCAGCCACCACTTTGTCAAGGGTGAGCTCTTTCTCCAGCTCCTTTATCCTTTCTTTGAGAGCCTTTATTTCTCTCCCTTTCTCAGCCACATTTTGCTTGGATTTGTCATATTTCTCATTCAGCTTGGCCAAATTCTCCTTGGCTCCATTCAATTCTGTCATCTGGGCTTCCGAGGACCTTGATCTCACTCATCAATTTCTGCATGTCGAGGCTCGGAACCTGCTCTGAAGTTGGTGTTGGTGCTGATGTTGATGTCGATGGCGCTGCTTGCTCTGTAGGAGGAGCGGTAGTCTTTGGGGGCTCCTCAAGGTTTATAACCTCTGGAGGGGGCTGAGAAGTCTGGCCTCCCTCTTTCTGCTGTAGGGCTGCCTGCAGTGCAGCCTCTGTGTCCTCCAGCTTCCCTTCTGTCTGCATTAGATGTTTGTGCAGTGCTACCAGCAATGTAGCTACCCCTTGGTCTTGTCTTTGTTGAGCAACCTCTTCTATTTGGGGGTGAATGGTTGCTGGGAGCTTCACCTTCTTTCTTAGGGCTACAAGGTCTGCATCTCTTATCTTCAGCAACGATTGTATGGCCTTTGGATCCTTGGGGTCATGCCCAAGCTCTATAATTATATCCTCCAAAAACTTGATCCTATTGTCTTTGGCCTGAGAGGATGCTTTCTCCAACTCAAGTTGGGAAGCTGTATTGTTTAGGCTGTTTTCTAACCTATTTGCCAACATTGTTTTATCTGCTAGTGTTGCATAGACCATCTCACCCGTTTGCTTATGAAGTTCTATTTGATCCATAGGGTGGATGTCCTTGGCAAGAATCTCCAGGTTGGTTCTTATATAGTCTGCAGCTGACTGTGGCTGCAACATGGTGGGCATGAAATGACTCATGGTCATTTTCCCTTCTGTGATGTCATAGGCTGACATAAGCCTTTGTTGATTGGTAGGGGCCATCTTCAGCAACTGGTT
>APFE030714790.1:0-21999 GCA_000404065.3 Pinus taeda
CTAGATTTCTCAACATGGTATCAGAGTTAAGGTGACAAAATCAAGACGAAGAGGCAGCTTGAAGATCATCCAATTGAAGAAGTACACATAAGGGCCGAGCACAAGATATCATCAAGGTTATTCAAAGCATTCAAGAAGGACTAAGAAGCAATCAAGGACACCGAATAATCAAAGAATACAAAGAGCATCAAGGAGAAGTACCCATCGCATCACAAGGACAAGGATCACATCATCACAAGAAGAAGACCTCAAAGACCCTACCTTCATTCAAAGAAGTATTCTATACACTTTATATTTCTACATCCAAAGGAAGCAAGAAGAAGCATTGCCATCGTCATCAAAGAAATCAAGGTAATCTCCCTCTCATTGAAGAAAGGATCTCATCTTAAGCATACTTAAAGAAATACATCTCTTATCATCTAGAAAAAGAAGTATTGTCATCTTTGAAGAAGAAAGACATCATCAAGGAAGCAAACATCATCAATTATCATCATAATCAAGAAGGCATCAAATTGAATATATCATCATCAAAGAAGCATCTTCACTTGACAATGATTCTATATTTTTATGTCTCAATCTACAAACCAAATGACTTCATTTTGCAAGGAGAACAATAAATTGGTTGGGACCTCAAACTACCTTGCATGGAAGAAGAGAATTGATTTAATTCTCATGGAGAATGAAGT
This sequence comes from Pinus taeda, assembly GCA_000404065.3. Classification (NCBI taxonomy): domain Eukaryota; kingdom Viridiplantae; phylum Streptophyta; class Pinopsida; order Pinales; family Pinaceae; genus Pinus; species Pinus taeda. The sequence continues at coordinate 687 of APFE030714790.1, forward strand.
TATTGAATATGTAAAGGGCTCCATCACCAAACCATCTCAAGAGCAAGCTCAAGATCTGTCAAAATACATGAAAGGAGAAATAAGAGCACAAAGGATCCTCATAGAGTCAATACAGGAGTCTCTCGTCCCTTATGTTGAAAAATTGAAGATAGCAAAGGATATGAAAAATTGGTGGAGTTGTTTTCTGTAAGCACTGCAAGTGAAATCATATCTTTGAGAACTGAACTATACAAAATGAAAATCTCAAGGTGTCTGAAGGGATAGCCTCATATTTCATGAAGGTATCTGAAATTAGAGACCAACTACAAGAACTTGGAGAAGTAATGACTGATCATGGGATGACCACTATTGTGCTCAATGCACCACCTAATGAATGGGGGAATTTTGTATCAAGCATCTATGAGAAGAAGGAAACCACTTCATTCAGCGATATGTGGTCATTATGCAAGATTGAAGAATCTAGATTAAAGGCGAAGAACGATGTTAGGTCAAACGAACAAACACAAGCATATGCAACATCAACAAGCAAGAAAGGAAAATTTGGGAAATTTGAGCCTCAAAAGAAGTTTCGGAAGAGAATTGATATGTCAAAGACACAATGCTATGAGTGTAATGAACATGGGCATTTCAAAAGAAATTGTCCTAAACTCAAAAAGGACAACAAGAAGAGAAAGTAGAGAAATGAAGCCCATATCACTGAAGAAGTAGAAGAACCCGAAAAGAAGTCAAAGAAAGACATGATACACCTCCACTACTAGAAGGTCTCTCACACATTTTCATGTACATTGAAGTTAGCAAGTAAAAGTAGAAAGCATCACAAGCATGATAGGATGCATTACAGTAGAGACAGAGATGACATCATCATAGAGGCATAGCCAAAGTAGAAGTTCATATAATTGAATCTATCATCATAAAGAGGAAGTAGCTCATGGAATCTTCATTGGAAGCATATAAGGACAACATAAGTAGAAAGTCATCTAGCAAGATAGGAGATAAAGAGATCATCATACATGATCATCTTTAGAAAGAAGCATTTGTAGAATGAGGATCATCAAGATCCTCCATTGGAATCTTCATTAGAAGGGTCACCTCTACTTAGAAGAAGCAAGTGCCTCACAAAAAGTCTACATTCCACTTTGTGTGGGATCCTCTGGTTAAAAGGATGAAGGTATGGTGGCAGAAAGAATGCAGCATGTCAAATTGGTTGAAGTATTTTCATCTTCGAGCAAGGAAAGGAAGTCTAGCTTGTGAAAATTCCTAAATCTAACACATCAAAAACCCCTACTACAACTACTAGTTTACAATCTCCTACTTGTTCTTTACATTAACAAGTTATTTAATTGCATAAACATCAAAGTAAACACTATTGCAGCCTTCACAAATATACAGATCATGCACTGAAATAAACTGAGACAATAACACAAGGGACACCATTATTCTTGGACAATTGTCCCCGGAAAAACCCAATTCAGGAAAACAGGTGCAGCATATAGAGGGTTTGTATTATTAAGCAGATTCGTGAATGCAACTAGGGCACCAAAAATGGCTCACCCAACAAAGAATATCCTCAGCAGTAGTACCTTTATCTGGAGAAAGATATTCCGACAAATCAGCAATCGGATGATCAAACCCCACAATGACTCTGGTTGTTCCCTATGCTGGACAGTGAAAGCTACTCCAAGCACTACTCTGGAACTACGTCACTCCTCCAGGAGCTGCGTCAACCTCTCCTGGCTCAGAATCTACAGATCTGCTCCCAGTCTGCCCCACAGAATCCCCCCAACACTTCCTTTGAGGCTCAGCGTCATCCTTTACGGCCTCTACATCACTTGCATTAGCCTTCTGCATCCTCTACGTCATCCCTTCTAGGGCCTGCGCTATCTCTCCTGGCATTGTGCTGCCTCTCTGCTATGTATTCTTTAGCCTCGAATGAAAATCCCTTGCTGAACTGCCCCTCACTGCAACTCTAATCACTAACTCTATTTCCTCAACAAAGCTCGCCCCAGAAAATCGAATTCTTTGATCGTTTGGTGTATCTCCAACTAACCCTCAAGCCTCCTCTTATACTTTTCCTGTTGACGAATCAACAGTCGAGATTAAGTCCCTAATCAACGGCTAAGATTAGAACTAGCTTGTTCCTCGTCACTTAGAGCTTTCTCACCCCTATTTTATTAATACACATTAATATTTTTATTTTCCTAAGTTTAAACTTAGGAACCCATTAAAAATATTAATTATTTTAATAACTCCTCATCTGGATGGAATTTCTCCAAACGATTTCTGGGTCTTGGAGATTTCATGTGCCTTAGTCTCTCCACCAATTTTCAAGGCTAGAGCACATCCGATGCCACCCAAAATCAACATTCCCTCTTAGCGAGGAATGTGCTCTAGCAATGCTTTACCATAGAAGCGTCACTCTGATCCTCCGTCACTTTGATCCTCCACATCGGTCCTCCGTGCTGATAATTGGCCTATTGCCCCACATCCACTGCACTACTTCTTCCTGTACTGCTGCCCATGACACTGCCACTACTACTCCTACATCTGTACTACAGCTCCCTCTCAACATGTTGCATCGTGCTGCCCATAGCACTGCCACTGTTAACTGTTGCACTGCAACTCAGTTACCGAGAAGTAAGTAACTGACATCCTGGTCAGTCTAGAAACCTCATGATGCTAAAGCCACCTTTCTTGCTATCATGTGCTCCCTCTAATGCCACTATGTTGCTGCAACCTCTTCTCTGCCTCTCGCACTGCTGCAACCTCCACCGCGCTACTACAGGCTTCTGCACTCTAGCACTACCTTGTCGCTCCATCACACCTTGCTCCACCCGACACCTATCATCATGCTACTATCTTTAAGGGTTCCCCTAGTTGTATGTGATCCAAGAGTTTGGGCACCTCAAGGAACCTGCCGACTACAGCTCCAAGTCTCCCCACCTCTTTTCTAGAGGCGCATAAGCACTCATGGCACAATCGTCATCAATCTTGACATCCTTCTCCCCCTTTGTTGGAGCAGCCTTTCAGTCGGAAGCTTCTCCCTTGCCTTTCTTCTTAGGGAACTAAGAGGCATAATGTCCCAGCTCCCCATTGTTGAAGCACTTGACCTTGGAGATGTCTTTCTTCTTCCTCATTTGTACCCCCTATTATCCCGCTGATGCCAGAGCTGCATCCTCCTCCTCCTCCTTCTTGATTCGAACTCTCTTACCACTACTCCACACCTTGCTCAATCCACTGAGCTCTTCCTGTCAAAGAGTTGCCCACATCTCTTCCCAACTGGGGAGAGTCGCTTTGCCCAAAATGCTTTGGACAAATGTCTCCCACTCCTCGGAGATTGCATTCAAGGCAATCCTGACCATGAACTCTGGATCCGGTGTAGACCCCATGGAAGTAAGCTAGTCGCAAATCCCTTGCAACCTGAGAAGGAAGGGATCTATCTCCTCTCCTTTTTACATCTGATATTGTCTTAGTTGATTTTCTAATAACATCTTTCGTTGCACAGAAGAGCCCTGGTATAAGGTGGTCAGGGTCTCCCACATCTCACTTGTTGTTGTCTTGTCAACAGTATGTGGTATTACATGATCCTTGACCCCGTCTAGGATCATGCATTTCGCCTTCGCCTAGGCCCCCTCATACTTCTCATTAGCATTAGGGTCAACAGCGATAGCTATTATTTTCAAGGAATAGTCCTTGATGCGATGTTTATCCAAGATTGTCAGGATCTTGGCCTTCCAGATGACAAAATTGGAAGCCTCATCCAATCTGTCTTGATCCCTCAATCCATTCACTGTAATCTCGGTTTCCCCGCAGTCCTGATTTCCCTCTCAGAAATCCTTCGGCCAATCGTCGAATCACTCCTCTCCAATCCTCCTTTGTCGCTGCAACCCGTATCTAGATTTCTTGGCTAGAAATTTCTCTGAGGTAGTGCTTCCCTCTACCTTAGTTCAGTCTCCTTAGACATTGTTCTGCACCAACAGAAACAACATCCCACCAGCTCCTCAAATCAAAATCTACACAGCTCCCTTAGCCCCGACAACTCGAAGAATCTGAGTCCTTTAGGCTGCGCAATCATTGCGTAGACTGAATCTGCTCCCCCCAGCCAACTGCGTCAATCCTTCCTGGCTCAAAAAGAGGGTGTGGCTCTGCGTGAGCCTGATCTGCCCCTCCTCTCCCTTTGCACTCGCCCTTCTCCTAGCTCAAAGTGCTGACACAGGCACTGTATGAGCCTCTGCGTCACAAATATACAGATCATGCACTGAAATAAACTAAGACAATAACACAAGTGGTACTGTTATTTTTGGACAGTTGTTACCGGAAAAACCCAATTCTAGAAAACCAATGCAGCATATAAAGGGTACCTCCAACTCAATGTTTTAAAACTCCGACTCGGCTGAGGGTCGGCTTCGACTCTGACTCAATTTCAATGACTCGGTCATTGTAAAAAATACATTAAATATTTATTTTTTATAAAAACACATAATTTTAAAGATTTTCATTCATGTTTCCAAACACAGCATTTAGAATAATAGATAGAAGACAACATATGATCAATGTAGCTCATGAATATATCCATTATATCAAAATGGCACCCAATGCACTGTCCAATACATACACGATGATGATATAGAGATCAAAACAAAAACACATAACCAAGGAGGCTAGAAATGGCCTCTACAACAAAAGTTCGTGACCAGTACTACTGGCTACTGCTAGAGTTTCCAACATCATCTGGCTCAGTGTTACTTGGGAGCGGGAGCGAAAATGGGAGCAGGAGCGAAAGCGGCGAGCGGGAGCGAAAACAGGAGCGGGAGTGACATTTTCAGAAGCTCCCAATTTGGGAGCGAATCCCAGAGGAGTTCGACAACCAATGTCACTAACATCAAGGTACATAGAGGGATTGGCGCTCTTGATTAAATACAAGTTCCATTCCCTAATACATGACAAAATTCAATGGAAACATTGCAATCCCCCAATCCTGAAATCCTAAAACGCTGATAAGTCTACTGGATTTTGAATGAAATCTAAAATTCTACTTTCTTCGTATGAAATCCAATGAGGCCGAAACCACTCTCAAACATCCTGAGCCATTTCATGGTAATGTTAAAAATTTAAGTAAAAGGATGAAAATGAAGACTAAGGAGAATGTCACTTTTACTTTAAGAATTTAATATTACCATGAATAGCATATCAATACTAGGGATCAGAGTCAGACAGGGAAACCCGTGAGTCAGACAAGGAAGCCCACGAAGTCCCCAGAAATCAAAAAAAAAAAAAAAACTGTTTTTTTGTGTTCGTTGGCCGTTGTACGTAACCCGGCCGGGTTGATATGGACTCGGTCGAGCCGACCGAGTAGTGTAACAACTCGGCCGGCTCGGTATTAACACGGCCAGCCGAACCGGCTCAATGGTCGGGTCACAAAATCTAAGGCTGACTTGGACCAACTCGGCCAAGTCGGTTCCAAGCCAACCGTTTTTTAAAACAATGTCTCCAACTGACCCTCAAGCTTCCTCTTATACCTTTCCTATTGACAAATCAACGGTCGAGATTAAGTCCCTAATCAACGGCTAAGATTAGAACTAACTTGATCCTCATCACTTAGAACTTTCTCACCCATATTTTGTTAATACACATTAATATTTTCATTTTCCCAAGTTTAGACTTAGGATCCCACTAAAAATATTAATTATTTTAATAACTCCTCACCCGAGTGGAATTTCTCCAAACGATTTCTGGGACTTGGAGATCTCATGTGCCCTAGCCTCTCCACCAATTTTCAAGGCTAAAGCATGTTATGGTCTTGACCTGCAAGAAATTCCAAAATACCAAATATGCGAAGAAATACAACCTAGAACATAGAACAAAATGAGAGAAACAGCAAGTATTTTATTATTCAGGGATGAAAGCAATGTTCACTTGCCTCTTCGAGGGGGCAACCTCCAGCAGAGCAGAGCTCGATTACAAAATAAGACTCAATATTTCTCAATGGGGAGTCCCAATCCTTTATATAGGATTCATACATACAACATCATGGGTCATTACCATGGTTCTCTCAATACCATCTATCTAATACCATGGCTCGCTTGCAACTAACTGTGGTCCCTTTCTTAAATGCGGGTCAACCACTTACAATTATTAATATAGGCTTTATTGACTCTTTAACTAACTATAACTATGACTCGACCCTATTACATAAATAAAGGGGTTAGGGTTGGACCCTAAATGCCCTCCCCCATAAAAAGCAGCCTTGTCCTCAAGGCGGAAGCTGCAGAAACTACTAAAGAATAGTGGTCGGTTCCGAGGTCGCATCTTCTGGAGAGGTGTCTTTCCACTTGACGAGGACTTCCTTGATTGTGCGGCCATGCAGATGTCGTTCTCGCGTATCGAGGACCTGTTCAGGTTGGAGCTAGAGTGAACCTTCTTCATAAAATTGAGGTAGAATGGTTTGAATTCTGCAATTGTTCCCCACCACTTTCTTGTGGCATGATACATGGAAGACTAGATGGCATTTTGAAGTTGGTGGCAAGGCTAGCTTGTAGACTACTGCTCCAATGCGCTGAAGTATTTGATAAGGTACATAGAATTTGGAGTTAATTTTTGGCATCCCTTCTCTTTGAGCGATGTTTGCTTATATGGTTGCAGTCGCAGGAATACTTGATCCCCTTCTTGAAATGTGCGCTCTGAACAATGTTGGTCTACCTGTTGCTTCATTCAATTCTGAGCTTGATGGAGATTATCTTTGAGACAAGCTAGCATGGCTGCACGATTTTGTAGGAGTTGATCCACTGCTTACACCTTAGAGCATCCAGGAATATAAGAAGTAGGTGAAGGTGGGAGTTGGCCATGCACTGCTTTATACGGAGTCATCTTGGTGGCTGCATGATAGTTAGTATTATACCACCATTTTGCTAGAGGTAGCCACTGTACCCATTGATGTTGCTTTTTTGAAGTGAAGCACCTTAGGTATGTCTCCAAACATTTGTTCACTGCTTCAGTTTGACCATCAGTTTGGGGATGATAGGAAGTACTTAGTTGGAGTTGGGTGCCTTGCAGCTTGAAAAGTTCTTGCCAAAAGTTATTGGTGAAAGTCGAGTCACGATCAAACACAATGGAAGTGGGCATGCCATGCAGTTTGAAGATCTGGTCCATGAAAGATTGAGCCACCAAAGTGGGGGTAAATGGGTGGGGTACAGCGCAAAAATGAGCCTATTTAGAAAGTTTGTCCACAACCACAATGCTCACTAATTTGTTGCCTGACTTTGTAAGACAAGTAATGAAATCCATAGAAACATCCGTCCAGATTGAGGCAGGGATGGGCAATGGTCGTAAGGTGCTTCGTGACTTGACTGTTTCTCCTTTGTGGTGTTGACACACATCACATTCAGCTACAAAACTAAGAATGTAAGTTTTCATGCCTGTCCAAAAGAAAGAACGATGAGTGCGAGCATAAGTCTTCTGAAAGCCTGCATGCCCTGCAGTGGGAGATGAGTGCAACTCTACCAAAATGCGTGTTTTGAGGGTGGATGTCGGTGATACAACTACTCTATCCTTGTAGCGAAGAATCTCATCCTTCCAAGAGTAGCCAACTGAGGAACTAGGATCTACTCTCAAGTTATTAATTTGTTGGGAGAGAGAAGGGTGTGAAAACCATTCCTTGCAGGCTTTTTCAATCCAATCTGGTATGGGAAGAAAGATTGATAGCAAGGTCTTTCATCCTCAAATTGGCGTGATAAAGCATCTGCTACTACATTGTCATGCCCTTTCTTGTAATTATCTCATAATCATATCCCAACATTTTGGCCAACCATTTATTTCGTTGGGGCGAGGATAGACGTTGCTCCAAAAAATATTTGAGGCTTTGATGGTCTGTGCGGATTTGGAAACGCTGCCCCAATAAGTATGGTTGCCAGGTATCTACTACATGTAAGATGGCCATCATCTCCTTCTCATAGGTAGATTGTCCCAAATGTTTCCCACTCAGTTGTTGGCTGGTGAAAGCCAGGGGTCGACCTTCCTGCATTAAGACAACACCAATACCAATACCTAAAGCATCACATTCAATCACAAAAGATTCGGTGAAGTCGGGTAGTGCCAATATGGGAGTGGAACACATGGCCTGTTTGAGATCCATAAACCCATGTTGTGTTGCATCAGTCCACAGGAATGAATTTTTCTTGAGAAGATTAGTGGGAGGGGGGTGGGGGGGGTCTAGCAATGCGACCATAATTGCGAACAAATTTGCGATAGTAGCCAGTGAGACCCAAGAATCCCTTCAAACTCTTCAAGGTTTTTGGTTGGGGCCAATCTTGCATTGCCTGTGTCTTTTTGGGATCCACCCAAACACCTTCACGACCCACAATGTGGCCCAAATACTCGACTTCTTCCATGCCAAAAGAGCACTTGGACAATTTGACAAATAATTTATGATTCCAGAGCAGTTGCAAGAACAGGTCTACATGCTGAAGATGTTTCTCCCAGGTTAGGCCATAGATGAGAATGTCAGCAAAGAAAACGAGGACAAATTCTGGAGATATGGTTTCAGCAAGTGATTCATGAGGCTTTGAAAAGTGGATGGGGCATTACAGAGACCAAATGGCATGACCAAGAATTCATAATGGCCTTCATGAATTCGGAAAGCAATCTTGGGAATGTCTACTGCTTTCATACATATTTGGTGATAACCAGAGCGAAGATCTAGATTAGTAAAGAATTGAGCACCATGTAGTTCATCAAGCAGATCATCAACAACTGGGATAGGGAATTTGTCTTTGACAGCGAGCTTGTTAAGGGCCCTGAAGTCTCGACACATGCGCCATTCCCCATCTTTCTTGAGCACCATGACCATTGGCAATGAATAAGACTGATGCTAGGACAAATAACACCAGCTTCAAGGAGTTCCTTGATGATTTTTTCAATTACATTTTTTTGGGAGAAAGGATATCTATATGGGCGCACATTCAACAATTGTGCCCTTGGGACCAAAGTGATGTTATGATCATGTTCCCCTCTAGAGGGTGGAAGCTCTTTAGGTTTGTCAAATACCTATTGGTGGCAGTTTAAGACCTGTTGCATCTCAGGATGAATATGAAGAGTAGTGGGCTCGATGGCCTGGATGGCATTAAACTAGGCGATAACTCCATGATGGCCCTTTTTCAACAACTTTTCCATTCGATACAAGCTAATGATAGAAGGAGCACTTGCCTAGAGTCCACGAAGGGTATGCATGTGGTCATTCTGCTTAAAACTCATATATAACTCCTAGAAATCCATTGTGATTGGGCCTAGTGTGCGAAGCCATTTAGCACCCAAGACAATGTCACAACCACCCATGTTAATTGCAAACATGTGGGTCTTTAGGTGGTAGTCTCCCATCTGAAGTTTGATATTTTCGCAGTGGCCATCACATTTCATTGTCCCCCCCATCAGCAATCTGGACCTGAAAATTAGAGATTATCGTGACAAAACAATGAATAGCTTCGGCGACTCGTTGATCGATAAAGTTATGAGTGTTGCCACTATCAATCAATACTACTACAGGGTGATGTTTAATAAAGCCTCTAATTTTGAGAGTTTGGGGTGTAGAAATGCTCGCCAAAGCATGTAGCAAAATAACTGGTTCCTCGAGCATAGCTAGGAGCTCATTGTCTTGTTGGGTATCCTCAACTCCATCCTCTGGTCCCTCAAGGGGTGGGGCTACCTCAAATGAGCTGTGATCAATAACATCAATTTGAAAGAATTTAGGTTCCTTGCATTTATGCCCCAAGGAGTATTTGTCATCACAGTAGTAGCATAATTCTTGTTTTCTTCTTTTAGCCATTTATGTTGGAGACACCTTTTGAACCTTAAGTGTTTGGGTAGGGCCCTGAACCTAGTTGGGGCGTCCCTTGGCTATGAAATTTGGACGAGGCAACTGGGCAACTAAAGCACATTCCACTTCGATAGCCTTTGTGCAAGTGTCCATCCATGTAGGTGGGTGGTGCATCCGAACATGGGCTTGGATGGCTTCTTTGAGACCACTTATAAAACATTCCAAGTAGAATTCATCTCCCAGACCTTCTATGCGGATGGCCAATGTCTCAAAGGCTACAATGTAGTCTTTTACTATGCTTGTCTGTCAGAGCTTAGTAAGACAACCCAAAAAATTAGATTCTCTGTCAAAGCGGTCACAAAGAGATTTTCAGAACACCTGCCAAGTTATGTTCCCAGGATAGCATTTCCGATGCCACTGCCACCATTGCCATCCCTCTTGGTCTAAGTAAAGGGCTCCCACACATAGTTTAGTTTGATCATGTCAAATATCATTCAAAATGAAATATTGTTCCATAATCCATTTGTGCTACCCATACTACTGAATTAGAGCCATCAAATTTATACATGTCCAGCTTGGCCGAGGGTGGGAATGTGGTGATTTCCATGGAAGTGAATATGATGGCTAGATTCTCCTTCAAGGTCTTCATTAATATCATGTGCCTCCAAATGCAACCCAGACGTCCTCCCTTTGAATTGTGCCATGAATTGTTAAATCTGTTCCGCTAGGCTTTGGAAAGAATGCAACTTTTGTTCAAGGCTCGTGATCTTCTCGTTGGCCATGACTTGAGCTCTGGTATCTACCATACATAGATCTTGGTCACTTGTCATCACTGAGAAAAATTTGGGACCGCCCGAAAATTGAAGCTAACAAGTGAATGGTACCACTGCAATTAGCTCGTCGTCCTGAATCTTATGGGCTAAGTCTCTTGTAAGCGTCCCAGATCAATACTGCGGTGGCCAAATTCCAGAAAACTTGATCCTGCCCAATGTCCTGCGAAAATCGGCCCAGACTATAGGAGCCACAAGCCTCACTGCACAGATGGTCATATCTGCCTGCGAAAAATGGGCCATGTTGGGTTCACTAGTACATCATCAAAAATTCTTAATCTTAAGCAAGAGAAGGCCATCGTTTTGGCTCATAGGGGTGTTCAAAGAAGTAAATCAATTGCTCAAGTCATCAAAAGGCCCAATGCTCTGCCAAAAGTGGGCAACGCGGCATCTGCTAAGTCATCATGCTTCATGGAATGTAACATACAGTTTGGGCATTATGTGGAATGGGGGGGCCTCCAGATCTCTGTTGCTCTGGACCACCTAGAAAAACCAACTCAAACTCAAGTGAAAGAAACCAATCATTAGCCACTAAGATCATAAATGCATCTAAGTGAACCATACTTAATTGTTAAGGGAATATTAATACTTCAAACAAGGATTATCTTCAGATCATAGTACTCAAAACCGGAACCGTGACCGAACCAGTCCACCTATCAAACCGGTTTTTGAACTAGAACCAAAAAAAACAAACAGGTCAGATCTCAACGAATCGGTTTTTTAAAAACACATCTTTTTAATGAAAAAACATTTAGGATTTAAAACCATGATACCAAACCAGTCGGGACAAAATATATAGATTTTCTCATTTGTATACCATGTAAAGGTGAATATATCAAAATGGCACTGAATGCAATACATATTAGCAACAAAATACATAATTAATGAGGCTCTAAATGGCCTCTAAAGTCCCAAAACAATGCGACAAGCTATGGGGCCATTGGCATACAACAAGTCTATATATCAGTGATCAACATGATCACTCCTCATCATGATCAAACACATCACCCCTACTAGACATGGGATCATCAACATGAGCTACATAAACATCATCTAGCTTAGAGTCTAAGGACTCCTCGGACTCCTTTGCAACCTAAGTAGTAGTAGTAGTAGCAGCAAAAGTAGATATCAAAACTACAAATCACTGGTCAACATGACCACTCATGAAACTCATCATTGATTTAGCACTACTAGAAATGGGATCATCAACAAGAGCTACATAAACATCATCTTGGTCAAAGTATTTAGAATTGGATTGCTCAACCTTATAATATGATAGAAAATGAAAAAGTTTAACATGCCTAACCAATGATTTTGGTTTGAGTGAAAGGTTCATCTCCTCAATCTTATAATATGGTAGAAAAAGCTTAGCATGCCTAACCAATTATTTTCCTTTGAGTGAAGAGTACATTTTTGTCAAGGCCGTGATAGAGGAGTTCAACAAGCAATACCACCAACATCAATGAAGTTCAACAATCAATGCCACCAGCATCAAGGTACATCAGCCTCAACCAGCATGATGACATTGATTGATGCTCTGGAGCAAGATCCTCGAAGCATGGTTGGATATGACAAGTTCTCAACTCAAGTTTCTGATCAAGTAGCAAAACAAGCTTTAGTGTCAAAGGGAGCGGCTACAGATGCTGAGATGGGCTTGGAGATGGATCTAGGTGGAGGAGGCTCCTCCAGAAGTACCTCCCTTGCTAAGAGGGAGTGTTGATGTTTGTAGCTCGGGAAGGTACTTTTGCACAGGCCTTGTATCTAAGCGTGTAGAAGTCACCCACATTTCACCTTAGAATATTTGCTAATGTAACTTAGCCTAAGTTTAACTTAAGAAAAAGCACATATTATATGTTGCCTTATTGAGCTAAAATAAAACTTAGATAAAGTAAATTATTTACTATAGTAATTAAGTTTTAATCTTACTTTTCGATCTCAAGTGAGGCGAGATCTAACCTCGGACATCCATCACTTTGAGATTAGGATTAGGGTTTTGGATCAATGTAAAGTTATAAAAGCAAGGCTATGGTGAGGAGATGAGACACAATAGTAGCACAAGATTGAGAAAGTCTTCTCAGTGAGTGTGTGTTGGGCCCGAGAGAGTGTGGTGAGGCTAGTGATCAATTTTGTACTTTCTTAGTTTGGTCATTATCCCTGTTACGGGAACCCAAATAAGTTTTGTGATTAATTTATTGATGAAGAACTGTTGATTGGGCAAAAATTTGTTTCTGTATGTCATTCAGTTCAAGTAATTTTTTTGTTTTTGCTATATTTTTTGTGTTAGGAATTTGGTCATGTATTCAGTCAGCAATTAATTGTTGGGAACCGAATACTAGGTGTTGGATTCAGAAATTCTACCACATTAACAAAAAAAATTAGCAGAAGCAAAATATACAAATCTCAATAACAATGACATAAAAGTTTCTACCCAATTATAATTCTTCATTAACTTTCAGAACTTACTATTGGAAACTAGGAAAATACTAAGAGGGAGGGTGAACCAATATTTTTCCAATTTCTTTAACAATAAGCAGAATTATTTAGATATTTGTCAATTAACCATGAAATCAATACACAGCAATACTATCAACATTATACACATAAGTAGCACAAAGAGACATTGTATATATATGGAAAGTCATGAAGGGAGAAAAGCACAAGTCTTTGTGTTTTGATGTAAATGCAAGCACCAACCTACAAGAGGCTTCAACCTCTTTTTCTTTGCAAGCACCCACTTGCTAGAAGCACCAACTTCAACTATTCACAAGCACCATCCCACTGATCTTTTTCAAGCACCTACTTGAAGGAGACACTAATCTCTTGACAAAATGAGATAAACATTTGTTCTAGCAGGTTCTTAAGATATTGTTTCAGCAGCACTCTCTCGATTTCTGATCCTTTGTGCTTTTCTTTGCAACAGCTTCAGCGTTCACCCAATCTCCTCCAACAGTCTCTGTTTTTGTTCTTTTTTTCTTTGTATGCATCAGAATCTCAACAATTAACAGCTTTTTCGCTCTCTCTCTCTCTCTCTCTCTTTGTAAAAATTCCACATTTCAATTCCTAAGACTAGTTTATATCAATCTCCTCTTATCCCTATGTCTTTTCATATTCACAATTTTTCAGGAATTATAGCGCTTCAACTTCATGCTGTTTGAGATTCACTAGTCTATTCAATTCAGATTCATACGGTTTTTTAATTCTCTAGTCTCTGTCGCACCCTTACACTTCAACCCTTCACTTTGCATGAAACCATGGCCTTACTCTGGTCTCCGAGTGCTCTGGCAACAAGATCCCTACACTATATGCCCAACAACTTAGAACTGTGCCTTAAGTCTAAAGACACACTAAGTTCTTGTTATTTACCATTGTTGGAGATTTCTCTGTCCAACACCTTCTGTTAGCCGCACCACAGCGCCATCATCCATCACTTATTAGCCACAAAATCTTTTGTTGCACGACATGAATTTGTCGATCAGTTGACAGAGAAGTTTTTGTATCCTAGAGTCCATCAACTGTGCCATACTATGTATATTTGCTTGAACTTCCACGACAAGACCTGAATTCGTCAGTCAATTGACAGAGCACGTCTCCTGGAATCCATCAACTGCGACAATGTGCCACTGTTATTCCTCCCAAGACAGAACGTAAATGTTCACGTCTTCTATAGCGACCATCTCCAATACTATTACCTCCGCGAACCTTTTTAATCCCACATCGCAATGACATGTCATGCAACGTCATCAGCATGCCACATGTTACTATGCTAACCTATCCTGCTAATCGGTCATCCCATGTCATCACACTACCATCTGTCACCCTGAATGGTGCCATGTGTCACCCCGTAGAAGGTCACAAGGGTAACCGAAGATGCCAAATTAGCATGCCATGTGTCCTTCTAACGTTATGCCACGTCATCACCATGTTGATGTCACTGCCATATGGATGCCACATCATCTTCCAAGTTCCAACTCATCATTGTCCTTCAATCACATTTGGCCATCTGTCACTTGCCATGTCACTCCTTGTAAAAAGGAAATGCCCAAGGCCCTATGGTTTTTTGCCAAAATCCATTGTTAAATTTAACATGGCCCGGGCATTTGATTTACATTTTATGCCATACTTTGTAAGCTAGGGAGATTCTTCGTTTAGCAAAGTCTATCAACCATGGGACTGCACCCATCATCAAGTTCTATGCCTTTTCTAGAACTTTCACGGTGCAATGGTCATCAATTGATGGGAAAGTTCTTGTTCTGCGTGTTTTGACAACCGAGGGACCATTCCTCTTCATGCCAAAGTCTCCGAACCAAATTCCTATGTGGTGTGATGTCAAATTTACCATTATATAACGGGAAAACTACTTGCCTCGCGCCTTCTATCAACCTATAAAGCTCATCTCATTCCTTTTGTCAGCCTATGTGGAACCATGAGCCTTGGAACCCTTCCAAACTTCAAATTATCATAACTTCCAATTACTTGGGAAATTTTTAGAGTGCCATAAATCATTGGAAAGGTCTTTCTGTGGACAATCCAACCATGCAATCAATAAAACACACACATTAGCAATAATTACTTAACATCAATGACGTCTCCTTTGACATCAATGACTACTCCTTTGACATCAATAACAACACCTTGCTCAACACTTACTTGGGCTCGTCTTAGGATCTTAGGAAAATGGCCCAACTAAGAATGATTACAGATTACAAAAAATGTATTGAATCTGATACAATAGCTCAGGCCCTAGAACGGTGTTCAATCCCCTTGGCTACTCTAGATCTCCAAGTACTCCTTTTACACTCCCTTGGACCCAACACACTAGAGTATCACACTCCTCATAGAGATGCCTTTCACAATCTTGTGTTGCTATCAAGATTAGATCTTTTCTCACTTGAGATCAAGGGTTGAGATTAAAACATAATCACTAAAGTAATTAATTTACTTTTCCTAAGTTTGCCTTCGCTCAATAATCCAACATAATAGTTATGTGCTTTTCCTAAGTCTGACTTAGGCCAAGTTACGAATGCAACTTTCTCAACACTAGAGCATGTTTCTAAGGAGATCTTGAGTGACTCTACATGCCTAGAAACTTAGACCTGTGTCGAAATACCTGCATGAGCTATAAACATCTACACTCCCTCTTAGCAAGGGAGGTACTTCTGCCACCTAAACTAACTTTGATCCTAGAATTGCATCCACTATCATGGTTGATCTCTTTGAACTAGAAGCCTTCCCTACCATTTGCTCTAGAAACATCCTTGCTATCCTGCACTCCTTGACCTTGTTCCTAGAAGACTCTTGCTCTTGAACACCCTGTAAGGTCATGTCATACCAAGAATCCTTTTTGATAGATATGGAGGAATCTCTCTACTGCTCCTCCCCTCCTGAAACTGAAGCCTAACTCCCTTTAAGTTGCTCAACCTTTGGAGCTTCTTGTTGTTCATTGCTACTACTCGGCTTCGTGTCATTGTTTGAACAAGATATGAATCATGTGATCCTTCATCCCATCCATGATACACCTAGCCTTCACATCTTCCTATTCATGGGCTACCATAGTTGTAGCATCTAAAGGAGTTGTATCATGTGTGTTTGCAAACTCCCATATGTTGTTCTCCTTGACAACTAACTAGCCTCTCCTTCCATGGACTAAAGTTGTAAGTGCCATCCAACTTATCAACGAACCTCAGACTAGTAGATGCCATCCCGAAATCGAAAAATCAATTAAAAAAAATCTAACTATCACACCCTAATTGGTACAGTCCCCCTCTCTCCCTATGAGGATTGACCTCTACCAATCTCTAGGTCCTTATCACACTTTTAACATTTTCCTAACTCAGTTGTTGTCTGTCCTGAGCCCTTACCTACAACCTAACAAGTTTGTCTAGTGGTTGGGTCCCCTTTTTTTTGTTTCTGGCAGTTGTTGGCAATCTAGCCATCTCATGACTAGGGTATCAACCACATCTATGTTATCCTCCTAAGAGCTTCGACTACCCCGTCAGCTATCCAGCTACTGACCACCTTGAGCTCCAACTCCCATGCTACCCTGCTACTCTACGTCGGCAACCATTGTCGTCGTCTCCTCTCTATGTCACAAGTTTTCCCTAACCAATCTTGTGTCCTAGTGTCATTATCAACCCAAACCTAATAATCAACTCCTGTCGCAATCTTGCAGCTCTTCTTCTATCATGCGATTGTCAGTGGCTCAGGACCCCAACACTCTACCCAACTCGCACTCACATGACGACTCTTGTGCACTTCGCTACTTTGTTTGTTGATCACCAATGCAATCAACAACCTTATTTTTTCATTGTCTCTGATCTGTCTGGCTCAATATCATTGTGATTGGTGGGACACTGCTATCAATTGAGTCTTTTCTGCAGTTGGTCCACCTCTCCTCCCAACAACCTTGTGTGATGGCTCCCTTTGTCTTGTCTCTGCCCACTACTCTGATGGTTCTAGGCAGTTGCACTAGATTCCTTGGTGGTTGTCCCACTCAACCACCTATGTGCCACCCCCCCTCTTTTTTAACTTTAAAACTTGCATCCTTGTTAATTTTTCTTCTAACATTTGCTTTGAACTGGGATTTTATACCCTCTTAAAAATCTTCTCTTCAATCACAGTTGTATGGTTGATTTTCATCAGCCTCTTAAAAAGAAATTTGCCTCACACAATCATGGCTAAACCTGGCCCCGATGATCTTGTACGAACCTAGCACTTGTGATTCAGTGATTAGTACCTCAAATTTTAAGCTTCAATTCAATATTAGTTTCCTTGCAAACCAAGCACCCAATACTTAATTCCTAGTAGATTATAGATCCACTAATTAATTGCACAGCTAGGTTCATTAACACAAATGATTCTACCCAATCATAGTTTTTCATTAACTTTCAAAACTTACTTGGGCTCTCGTCCTGGGAAAATAGCCCAATTGAGAACGATTTCAAATTACAAAAAATGTCCAATATCTAATCCAACATAGTAGGCCCCAGATGAGTGCTCGATCCCCTTAGTTAATCCAGATCTCCAAGTTCTCCTATTGCACTCCCTTAGGCTCAACACACTAAAGTATCAGACTCCTCACTGAGATGCCTCTCTCAATATTATGTTGTTGTACGCTATGTCTTCTCCTTATCCTTAGCCTTGCTTTCATAACTTTACATTGAGCTAAATCCCCAACCCTAATCTCTGAAGTCATTGATGATCAATATTAGATCTCACCTCACTTGAGATCTAAAGACTAAAATTAAAACATAATCACTAAACTAATTAATTTACTTTTCCTAAGTTTACTTTAGTTGAATAAAGCTAACATAATAGTAATGTGTGTTTCCTAAGTCTAACTTAAGCTAAGTTACAAACGCAACTTGCTCACACTAGAGCAAGTGCCTAAGGAGATCTTGGGCAACTTCTGCACATCTAAATGCTTAGGCTTTGTGAAATTTCCTTTAATTACCAGCGACTGGAATTTACTCTTCTAATTGGTTAGAAATTTATTAATTTTCTGATTAATACCGAATAAATCACATTGCAATTATAAATTTTGCGGAAGCTATATAAAATGTTGGAAGTTTGGAACTGAGAAAATAGATGCACACACATAATAAAATAGACACCAATATTTTTGGACAAACATACTCGTAAAAACCCTTAATGGAAAACCAGTGTAACAGATGAGGGTTTATTTTTATTATTATTGTTGAAGAATGTAACTAGTTTCGGTCTTCATAATTGTATGAGTCATGATGTAATGTATTTATCAAAAGAAAGAAAAAGGAATTTTATTATTAAAGAAATTGACTTATTAAAGCATGGGTTTCATGCTTGGGTCAATGGTTTATAGGTTAAAGCCTCCATTGTAGGCTTCTAGGTTTTATGTCAACTGTCCTTGTCCATGTCATAATGTAATAGACCCTTCTTGGGCATTGTCAATCAAGAAACATATTAATTTTGATGTAAAATAGGTCTTCTAGGCCTCCTCCACCAAGTCGGCCTCAAACTAGACAAGTCAGCCTAACTGAGGGGTAGAATCTCCTATATAAAGGCAGGAACTCGATAAGAAGAGAGGTAGAGATCATGTTAACATTACTGAAGAAGAATACCCAAAGAAAGTCAAACCAGAAGAATCTAATATAAAGGACTTACACTATTAAGTCCTTTTCTTATAGTCCTAGATATCTTATTTTATATTTTTGATGTTTTAGAATTTATAGGTTTTAACATGCTTTTGGAAAAGATTGTTTCTTTTGTTTTATAACTTTATAAGTATCCCTCAAGCTTTGAAGGGAGCCCCCAACAACTCCCAAGGATAAGTATCTCATTTCCTTTCAAGCTTTTTGGTTCCATGTACTCATTTAGTTTTGATTATATTAAATACTAATCACCATTCTCCCTATATTGTCTTGATTAGGAAAACATTTGTTATATTCTCAAGGAGTATGGAAGATGACCTCCCGAGACAAGGTTTTTCAAAGAGCAAAGGTATGCTTTAAAACATTGATTTCTTTATAATAAATGTTTATTCATTTGACAATCTATTACTAACATTGTTGTGATTAGCCACATTGAATCATATTGATTCTTATCCTGGGAGATTCATCACTTGATAAATCTACCCCACTCCTATTCTTAACTGATTTTATAGCACCCTAGACAGGTTCTCTGGAAAACCCTAACCTAAGGGTATGTTGACAATCTGTTAAACCCTAGCCTGCTTAGGGTTATTGTGAAATGTTATTTGAAGTTCTTGTTGATGTCATGTTTGGGATTTTGGTATGATCATGAAATCTTAACTTGTGAGGGTTGAACGAAACTCTAGACCTTTAGGGTTTGGTTGAGCCTATAAGCAAAACCTTTGTTATGTGTTTGTTATACAGCAAAATGACCTCCTCATCAGCTCAGAGGAGAAAGACATGATGGCTGAAGCAATAGCCAAAATCACAGGCCTTGTTTCCACACTAACGTTGTCTATACACTGACAACATGCTTTATAAAGCTTCTCTGTAAGCCTAACGGAGTGTTAGTGACCCTACTAACTCTACTTGTTGGTTCGGGGACAGCGTTAGTGGATCCTAATGAGAATCTAGAGGTCAAAGGAGCGAATTGACTCATAAATATCTCTATATTCCCTCCTAAATCTACTCATAAAAGCAAGGAAACATCTAAAGTTCGACCTATTTGTGGGATTTCTAATCCTAATGAAGGAGGCAAATGGGAAAGAACTCAAAAGCATGGCAACATCATTGCTTTTACCTTATGAGACTCATGAAGGAACTTGGCAACCCTAACTCGATTGCTACATAAGCAGAGCTAGGGCTATTGTGATGGAGATCAGATCATTTGAAAGGATAGCTTACTTGATTGTCGAGCATAGTCTCAAATCTAAGCAGAAGAAGTTGGTAAGAAGGGAGAGAGAGAGAGGAGCTAAAGGGGTAAGGGAAGGCTGATGCAACAGATGGTTGTAATCACTCTTCCAACATTAATATAGAACTGCAGTTATACTATCTACTCCGTGGTGTTGGTACTATCATTCATTTATTTGTTTGTCCAATACCTTTTAGCATGAGTAGCTTAGTTATGTGTAACTAGATGTCTTTTATATATTCATGTATTAGTTATCAAGGTTGTATGTTGTGATTATGCTCGTCTCTTCTACGTGCAGGACTTGATCTGGAGCCAGCTCAGGGGACTTCCACCTAGATGCATTGTGCTCTCCAGCAAACCCACACAGAGGCTTGAGGTAATGAATATGTCTTGCTTTGATAGTTAGTTATTGTTTATGGACATGCATGTACCTTTGTGACGACTACAGATAATCTTACAGTCTGCCAAGGGTCCGGGAAGAACCTTGAGGGTATCTCCATTCTCCATACACCGTGCATTTTATCCTACGGAAGAATTGGCGACTCTGTTGGGGAGTATACATTAGTTCTCGGTTCACCTGAAAAGTTCCTAATTTCCTCCTTCTAGACCTTCCTATACTTCCACATTCCTTTTCTGGCCCATCAAGACCTTGCAGCATTCTTCCCTCATATATTCAGCCCTAGATCTAATCCCCAAAGCCCTGTCTTGAACTATGTTCCCACACTAACGCAAGTTAGCAGAGTAAACAGAGCTTTATAAAGCTCTGTGTCTGCACAAACAATGCGTTAGTAGAACCAGTAACTCTTTGTGGCCTATGGCACAGAGCGTTAGTCACCCAAATTTTGACATGTAGCTGTGTCTGTAAACTTAAAGGGATGGGAAACCTTCTCATGGACTGAAAAAGGATCTATAGCTATATTTTGTTAGCAAGATCTGTGTCCTAAAAGAAAAAAAATTAGGAAATATTTATTTTTCTTTCTTAAAAGTTTTTATAAAGGAAAAATCAACAATTTTTATTCATTCTTCTGCTTAGTTGGTTAAAATTTGCTTTATTTGGTTTCAAATAGTTGTTAGAAAGCATTGAAAAATTGTTGTCGTTTATGCTAGTGTTATAATGACTAGGATGCATGGAACAAATATGAATGTATGAAAGACTCTCCCTTGTAGAATACAACTTTTTTCATCGAATTGAATATTTTCAAGCATTGTCTTTTGCATGATTTTGAGTCAGAGTCCCACCAAATATCATA
The DNA here is from genome assembly GCA_000404065.3 of Pinus taeda. Classification (NCBI taxonomy): domain Eukaryota; kingdom Viridiplantae; phylum Streptophyta; class Pinopsida; order Pinales; family Pinaceae; genus Pinus; species Pinus taeda. The sequence goes on from APFE030714790.1 coordinate 21,929, forward strand.
CATCAACACCCCTACCGAAGACACGAAAAAAGTACACATAAAATCTACCTAAAATAAATCAATAACTCTTT